>APFE031336537.1:0-22977 GCA_000404065.3 Pinus taeda | reverse complement strand
TGAGAGGCGGTCGTCTTTAAACCCTTTTCCGACCGTGTAAAAACGAAAAGATTGTCAGACCCTTGTCGTTTCAGGTTCGTTAACGGTCACGAAGCGACGTGGTTTTGATCGCTTTTTTACTTTTTTCAAATCAGAGTCACTACTTATGAAAAGTACTCCTCGATCGTAATGATCGGGCGGTTATTTCGAGCATAGTTTTATACTTTTTCGGGCTCGAGAGACACAACTTTACGAAAAAGGACACCCCTGGAGTTTTCTTTTTGCTGTCTTTTCAAACTCTCTAAACATGAAAAGACGCCGAGTTTTTCGTTTGTCAGACTCGTTAAAACTTTATGACATCGGATTTCGTCGTGATGACACCTCTCAAGCATATTCTATCCCCGTCAAGCTTGCCAAAAATAACCGGGGTACTCGCCAGAAATGGTGGGGGAATAAAGGAATCGTAATCATCGTCATCGGCAGTATGTCGCTCTTGAACATGGCACTTATCTGCATTCGTGTCTGGGTGGGGACATCTCATCTTGTTTCACACTTGCCTCCGTGGGTTTGGGTTATCCTGTTTGACCATTCATCTGCTCATCATCTTGTCATCATGACCCCTGAGCATTTGACATCAAATACTGCCAAATCCATTTTTGTGTCGTCGATATGTTCAAGAGAAGTTGACCTCTGCAGAATACTCAACCTCCCTCCGACATCTCACACAAAACATGTTATCCCTCTCTGTCTCGTGTCGATGCTGTGAGAAACATTATGGCCCACCTTCGATCAAGATCACTTCCTGTCGACTTCAGCTCCTTATCCAGGAAGATGACCTAGAGACTCCCTTCAGGTACCTTGGAGCCTGCATGCCTCAATGGCAGGTTCTTCGTGTTCGACGAGAGGTTTTCATCATTGGCCTCCGATCGGATGATTCTACGGGTGTTTAACACCGACTCATTGATTCGCACGTCATGGATTGTACCTATAGTACCTTGAGGACCATCGTCATTATTGGTGGCACCTCTCGCATCTGTTAACAGTTTTCATCATTGACTGGTAATCAGACGATGTTCATGCATGTTCGACTTCGACTCCTGTATTCACATGCTTGAACTTGTACTGTGTTCGGGGCGAGTTGGAGTGAAAGACCCCGGATTGTGCATATTGAAATCCGGGTTGCATTTTGTGGATTATTGTAATCATTACATGACTCATTTATTGGATGGTTGTGACCATACCTGAGTCTATTCATTGATCCTCATCGGATGGTTGCGTCCATATCTGGGATCTAGTTTTTATATACTCTGTTACGGATGGATGTGCCCATACCACATATATCATGTACTTGAGATATCAGTTGTACTTCTTTTCGCAGGTTCTCCAGCGGCAATGTTTTCAGTCACACATGTTCTTGTAAAGCACTTCACCCCTCTCTCTCTCAGGCCTCATGCTTTAGGGGGCATCTGTTACACACTAATTTGTCACCGTTTGTCACCGTCCCTGTTACCCCTCTCCTACACCTTGGAGGACTCATTCCGGGACTTGTGAGAAGTGACAAGACTTGAAACCACTTGCATCTTTCACCTCTGAATATGAGCTTCATATGCCCTGAAGACATCTCCTGCAGCTTGCCCTTAAAAATAGCCCTTTTTACATTAGCGTTGGCCCACTGTGTTCTACCCACGCTAATGGGGAAAATCCTATTAAAGGGGCGCACTATTAGCGCTCTGTCCCAGATTCATAATCGTGCCAACCTTTTTGGGCAAAGTTTTTAACCAATCAACCTCCGAAAGTTCTCTCCAACTCATTCACCAACTGAATCTATTTTAAGTGAAGATGGTTTGGCTTTGAATCTCCTTGAATGGGAAGTAGTTTGCCACCATTCCATAGAAGTTTCCAAGTGATCAAGCCAAATCCATTATTGTTGTGATTGATCTTATCCCTTCCTTTTCATCTATAAAAGCTTGTCTCCATGACTTGAGCAAGCTAGTTCTAGTTCTAGTGGTGGCAATACTGGTGCTGAAAGGAAGATATCAAGAGATTAGAGTTGCAAGAGCCTTCTTTGTGTCCATAAGGCTTAACCAAAGTGAGGAGATCTTGTCACCAAAGAGAGAGAGGCTTGTCCCTCATCCCTTCAATCTTTGCAAGACTTGTGTAGCTGAGCACCCAGCCAAAGGAGGACTTGACGTCAAGACGCTGGTTGTATTCTACTTTGTTGATTATTAATAATAGATGACTATCATTATGGTTCCATTCTCATTGTTGTAATTATTAATGTTGAATTATGTCCTTCCTGAATGATGTATAATTGCATTTATTAGATTTCACGCTTGTGTTTGTGTTGTTCTCTTTGTGTGCAGGTGTCCATTCACGAGGATAGTGGAGGACTGTGACCGTCCAAGGCAAAGGAGCATGGGCGACGTCTCTTCTAAACGAACAAAAGCGTTGGAATCCAAGTAGGTCTTCAATCACCTACCTTTTATTTGCAATTAGGAACTTGCATGATAGCATTGTTTGATTGTTGCTAGACCCGTTCTGGGCTAGTCGGGATCGCCTCTATCCGTAGAGGGGATTTACCTCTCCAACAGCAGCCATCCAAATCCTATGGCCTATACCTCAAGGATCAGTGGTTGTGATTTCAAATCAACACGTTGGCACAGAGGGGTATCACTCAAATCCAAAACCCCCAACAATTCACGGCCTTATGTAACAGCAGTTCGTCAGAAGACAAGGCCAAGCTATCAGAGTTCTACCTTCATAATTTGGCCCTTCCCAACATGACCTCATGGGACCCCAACACAGTAGTAGGGGACATGCAGCTTATGGCAATGACCTTATGGCTAAACCATGAAGAAAGGAGAGCGGCAAAGGTCAGAAATGTCATGGACCAAGAATTACAAGAACCACTGCTGATTAGAGCAGAGCCAGGGAACCCCGCAGCATTGATATTCGCCCACCAGCACCTAGCAACCGACTCTCAGGCCCTGTTAGAGTACATGGATCGGCAAGATCAGGCCATAGCACACTTTAAGGATATGGAGCGACTATTGGGGGACAACTGTGTTCATGCTTGCACCCGTAGGTGGAACACATTAGCCCACAGCCTCAAAATCAGGGAATACCACACTCCAACTAGAATGAGGGAGGCCTTGGCACGAGTGTCTCTCTACAAAAAGTCTATGCAGAATCTTCAGGCCAGCTGGATAGGCCTCAAGTTAAGTCCACCTTTGCTTTTGGGGTTGCTAGAAAGAGGTACAGAAGAAGAAGAGCATAAACAGTGGGAAGAGGTGGAAAGGAAGGTTGGATTCCATGACAGTGAAGAGGATACTACTTCAGAAGCCTGGGATGTGAGGGAGGTGATCAAATCAATTAAGGACGAGGAGCTAGACTATTTTCTCAGAGGATGAACAACCCATTTAGTAGGGGGTGATGATGAGCCCCAAATTGAGTAACTTACTGGGCTCATTTTTCCTAATTATCCTTGTTCAGTCCTTGTTCAATCCTCCATTTTTCATAGATTATGCATTATTTTTTAGTATGTTTATGTCATTTGTACGAATAAGGGTGGTCACTCTTCCTAGGTGGCTAACACATGCTTATTTCAGGTTTTTTGACACATTTGGAGAAAAACCGAGCAATCATGGGCTAGGTGACAGCCAAGCTTGAGGTGAGGATTCGTAGGGGGGTTGTCTCTGACATTAAATAGCCTTCCTCGGGATCTCCACCCTCAACTTCGAGCTCACAGGCCACCAAAACGGATCTTGAAGGCGGCCAAGCAGATTTTGGAAAAGGGACTGTCTACTAACAGTTGGGACAGCCGAGTCACCTAGATTTAGGAGGCCTGCTAGGTCCCTCGTGGTGTATAAATGAGAAGGCCTCAGCCTTCGTAAGGGACTTTTGAAACCATTGCATTTTTTGCACTACAGTGTTGTCACTTTCACCTCATTTTCTTGTAGCCATTTTGGCATAACTTTTGACTGATGACTATTTTTTGATAATGATAAGCAGTCCTATTTTATATCAGCTCTGAGTTCTCTATAGGAGTCGTAGCTCTCAGGGTTGGGCCCAACCTGAGATCCTAGGGCATCCTTTATGTACTGTTATCTTTCCTTTATGCATCGTTGTTTTTCCTTTTATGCATTTGCAAACGTATTTCTGTTAGGCAGATTAAGTTGTGTTGATTAACTAGGTCACTGTTTATGGTTAAAAGTGCTTCAGATGTTTAGAATAGATTGGTAGGATAATAACAGGGAAAAAGCTCCAGAAAAGGGCCAACAAACACTTTTGGTTTCACCTCTTCCTCATTGGATCAGGGGCTGGAATTGAAGTAACCGTGTTGTCCCAAACAAAAACACTAGTTTTGCTTTGCCATGCAATCATTATTGTACTGTTTTCATTTGCAGAAGTTGGTTACATGTTCAGATCTATGAAATGTTTCATTTCATAGTTGATATATATGGTTCCCTTTAAAATAAAGCTATTGTTCATTCACTTTATTGTTAGCTAGATTAGATTAGCTAGGACTTTGATTACTTGCAAGTCTTTATTGGTTCAGTTGAAAGTACACAGTGCAGAGCATCTCTACCACTTTTTCATCCACCCAAGCTTCCTCAGAGCCATCTGTTCCATCTCCTAACTGGGTTCCTCATCTCACATTTGTCCTCTTGCCCACGTAACCCTACCTTGTTGTGCAACCATTGTTTCAGCCTTCTTTGAGCCAATTCAGCCATCTATACCTTCTCACCACTCCATCCGCCAGTCCCTGGGCCACTTCAGACCCCTATCCTACCTCCATATCCATTCCTTCATCTTCCCTCACTCATCCATCCTCCCAAGTCCCACCTCTAAACATCCTGTAGAAATTTCTGAACATCCTGTAGGAATTCCTGAACATCCTGTAGAACCCTTGCAGACTTCCTGTAGAAGCTCACAAATGAGGTTTCTTGATAGCCAAATTGTGTGAAACTCTATGGAATGGTGTTAGGGACTCCTTAGGCCCTCTCTGAACCTTTCCGACCTCTTCCAATCATTTCTCCTCATTAATCCACCCCTACACAGTCAAGAACAGTTAAAGCATATGCATGATGAAACTGACGACTTAATCAAAAATACAAAAAGATGTTTTCTTCATATAGAGGTAGTCTAGACACATGTATTTTACCTTCATAGAAGTAATGGCATCTCTTTCAGTAATTTTCATTCTCTTCGTTGCGTCAGTAGGACTAGTTGGTAGAATTAGGGTTTGCTAGGGTTTGTGCTTTCCTTCAGTTTTTCAATCTCTTTTCGCAAATAGATTAGCTTCCTTCGAGACTAGCTTCCATCCATCAATTAACAAGCTTCTTCTCAAGCTCATAGAAGTTGGCTTGAGCCCCTAGTGGACTTGTGCCAGCTGACCAAGTGACAGCTGTGGCAAGAGCTAGTACTTGTGCATACAGCATCGTCGCTTCCAAGTTTGTTAGGAACTATCGGGTTGATAAAAGTAAAGAAGGGAGTCCCAGGAGTTGTAGCATTATTGCTGCAATACTGGAGCCCACCACATTCTATGATAAATCACTTATATCAAGCTTAGAAACTATCCAGCCAATACTCATGGACTCATGAACATAATTGTGGCCCTTACAATTGCTTCATACATCCCACATTTTCAAGCATTCTCTCAATGCATTACCAAACATATTGATACAGATTTATACAGGAACGAAATGAAGTACATATATAAATAGAAACACAAAGCTACAACCAAAATAGAACTTTAATTCATTAATAACAAAATACTTAGAACCGTTACATGTAGAATGGAAATAAACTAGTTCGGGTGATGGTAGCATATCTCTGAGAAGAGACGTAGAGGCCTCGTGCCTTTTGAACTATTTTGTAATGAGGCTTGGAGGCCTTTTTAACATTAAGGAACAATGGTAAACCCTAATTATCCAAAAACCTAGCCCTATGAGATGAAGTGCCAAAATATTTTGGCCCCTATTGGGGTTAGTTGGAACATCAACTTCATCGAGTTGTAAATTTGGCATACAATCTTCATTTGACTATCATAATACCTTGTTTTGAAGATATTCATGAGGAGTCAAAAATAAGATAAGATAATTGGTCATACATTTTTTTTGTCTCTCTGTTTTCCCAAAAAATGTCTTTTAGGCCCTCAAAATGGCTCCAAAAGTTTAGGATGCAAAAAACTACCAGAAATAGTAAGTTGTGCTACAATTAAGGAATCTAAAATAAACATTGATGGGGGTCCAAGTGGAATAGGTGGGTGGCAACCAATATCCACTTGGATCAGTCCTTTCCCATTAGGAAGCAATGTTCCCCATTGCATTGAGTGCCTCCATGAGATGGGGAAACTTTTGTTGAAATTGGTCCCTAGTGAGCAACTTTCCTTGGTGCAAGAGTTAGCCAGCTTTAACAACTTGATACAGTTGGATCTTCTATTAGCGAGTGGTCTTGATATATGTGTCCATAATCTGATTATTTGTGGCATGTTCCATTTTGTCTTAGGTGAAATCTGTTGGTGTTAGTTGTTCTACAATGCTCAATGTGTCTAGCAATGGTGGAAGTATGGATGAAGGTGGTCCACATTGAACATTGGGTGTAGGCCAAGGAGTGCGAGAATGTTGAGCTCAAAAGAAGTTCACCCATAGCCTTGGTAATGGTGTAAGGCCCATATCGAAGTGTTCATATCTTTTGATGGGCTCTGATAAGGCATTCTTTCTGTAAATGCAACCAAACTTTGTACCCACCTGAAAATTATGTGGCACCCGATGTTAATCATGTTGTTGTTAGTACTTGGCACTGGACTTCTCCAAGATGTTGTGAATCTACTTGTGGATGTGATGGATGTGTTCAATAAATTGTTTTCTTTATTAGCCTCGAACTATACATGTGTGTATTTTGTTTGTGTATCTGCATGAGGCATGGCAACATCAATCAAACACAAGGGTTAAATCTCATACCCACTTGAAAGGGACTGTGACCAGTTGACCTATGGAGAGATTTGTTATAGTTGTGTTGCACATAGTTAAGGCTCTCATCCCAGGTTCGTGGATTCTTGGAGTTGTACATGTGGAGTATGTGCACTATCATCCTATTGACGACCTTTGTCTAACCATCAGTCTAGGGATGGAATGTAGTCGACTTAGTGAGCTTGGTGTCCAATAGTGTCCAGACGCTCAACCAGAATGTGCTTAGGAACCTTCTATCTCATTCTGATATAATCGTTTGTGGGATCAAAAAATGTACCCACACTCATTTAAAGAAGAGTTTGATTGTGTCCTCTGTTGTGATAATCTTCTTGCAGGCCGCTAATATAGCCATCTTAGAAAATTTGTACACAATGACAAATAAAACAGTCATTACCACGCTTGGTAGAAGGGAGGCAAGACAGATAGTCCATGGAGATGGATTCCCAAATAATGGTTGGGAGTAGGTAGAGAAGTGTATAGGCCTTGCTTCTCGATGGTTAGCTTAGCGATAGCATAGGCAGTGTAGGATATGATATATTTTCCAACATCTTGGCAGAGTTTTGGCCAAGTATGACCATAATTTTATCGACACCAAAGTGCCCTGTCACCTGATTGTAGTGTGCCTCCCAAGTAATTTTAGCACGCTCTCTTGAAATAACACAAAGGTGGCCTAGGTAATAATAATGTCTCTTGGAGGTGGAAATTTGGAACTTTCTTGTCATCCACTAGAATCTAGTATGTGGTGGTGAACTCTATATCATTTTTGTACAGTTGTGGCCATACAGAGGTCTCATGGCCACAAGACTTGAGAACAGTAGTCAATGTTGCAACTGTGGGGCCGACTAAGGCAATCTACAACATGATTGGTGTTTCCCTTTTTGAATTTAATGTTCAAGTGCAATTGTGCATATATGTAAACCACTTCTAATGGCAATCGTTCTGCAACTTCCCTTGTGTCTGTATAAATTGAAGTGGATGACCATCTCCTTCCCCATAATGTAATGTTTCCATTTTCGGTAAGCCTACATGATAGAATACATCTCTTTATCTTAGGTGGGGTACTTCCTGTTGAGTGTGGAGCCTGATTATCTTCCTAATTATTCAATTTTTTTTTGTTTCAACTGTGTTCAATCCCTGTTTGTTGGCTTAGGTTGTTTTGACCCGGGTTCAGATTTTACTGCACACCAATAAATCCATAATCATTGGCCCTTTCGGCAATGACATGCAATCAAGTCGTAGTCTCACCTGAAGTGACTATGGCAGGTTGCAGAACTAGGTTTCTGCAACCTTGAGGGATACTGTGATGTGGCAGTTTTGTATTTCCTTTATTCTTTAGCACTTATAAACTACTTCACTTTCATATTACTTCGCAAAATTACATTCATTATTTAAACATATCATAAACATTCACAAACTTCATAGTACTGAAATAAAGTGCAAAAAATAAGAAAATAAACACATGAAGACATAGATTTTACCGTGGTTCATCCCAATGTGGGACTATGTCCACAAGGACTGTTCCTTGTAATAGATAATTTGGTACAACAAATAGTTCTTCACCTATGCATACAGCTGCAGTTTGTCTATGCACTAAGCTGCATACAGTCTGCAAACTAAGTTGTAGACCCAGGCCTCTACGCACTCAGCTGCAGGGCCTCGCCCCTTTCTTCGAAGTACAGATCACAAAGATACAACCATAAAACAAATATATTGATATAACATGCCTTCCTTCTTTATTACTCATCCTTATATATACTATTACATTGAGGGATTACATCACTACATTACCATGGACCCAATAGCATGGTTTCCAAAATACAAGGGAATATGGTCCAAAACCATTTAGCTTTTACAAAAAGTTAGGGGCTTCACCGTGAAGCCCTATACTGCACGGTGAGTTTGTTGTGTGGTCCTCATTGTGCTCTGATGCTCTATTGTGTGGTCCACTTCACACTCCACCACATCCTTTCTGCCGCGCGCTCCACAAAATTCAGAATCCTTACCCAAAATTTTGCCAAGTTGGGTTGCGCCCAACAAGTCCCCAACACTCACATGTGACTCATCCTGAGTCACTCAACTACTTTGCCTCTGATCTTGTCTGCAATGTTGTTATATGCCTTATTAAATTGTTGCAGAATCTCTACCATCTACTTTTCCTCGCTGCGCACTTCTTCTAATAGTGCCTTTGTGACATATTTTGCAACCTTCTTTGCTAATTTGTCTCCCTTTTTCGAAGTTGCTGAAGCTTCTCATCCACTTCCTATGATAGTTGGAGGGCCTCATTCTGCCAAGGGTGATTCCTTTCTATCAAACTCTACTCCTCCTTCTTCAACTCTTCGATTTTATTTTGTACTTCCTTTGACTCATTAATTTTTGTGAGCCTCTGTGATATTGGCAAAGACTTCGTAGACGCCCGACTGTCCTCCAATTGATGCTACTTTTGCTACATTTTCTCCTACAGTTTATGAACATTTGGATCTTCCTGCAGTGAAGTCCAAATTTGCATGCTCTCATCCAGCGATTTTCCACGGTCTATCAATGTTGTGGAGATGTTGGCCATCCTAGCCTTTAAGTCAATCTCCCTTTGTTCGCACACTTCTAGTGATGTGGCTGGCTGCAACTTCATTTGCATCTCACTTAGCTGCATCTCATACTTGAATTGCACTATGGAAATTTTATCCTTCTATTCCTTGACTGCAAGTTCGAGCTTTATGACCTTTTCTTCTGTTGATTCATCCTTGTGGACATCCATGTCTGGAAATTCCCTGCAAGTGGCTTCGACCACCTCTTTCATTCTCTATTGTTGTAGCTCTACTTATCCCTTGTCCTTTATCTCCTTGTTGAGTTGTTTCTTTAGTGTGGCGCGCTCTTGTTCTATTTGAATGTTCAAGTGTGAAGTGCGTATTTCATGCTCCTTGAGCTCATTTGTGATACCTTGGTGCAATTCATGTAGGAACGAAGTGGGCAATGCTACCATGTTCATATTGACATGGTCCCAACCTTTTGCCTATTGCGTGCCTTCGATGGAGTCGAATTGTAGAGCTTCGGCAAGTATCTGCATTATCCTTATCCCAAATGTTGTTTCTATTGATGGAGTCCTTGGCCTATCTGCACTAGTGGTCTACATGTTTTTGCCCAAATCTTCAGCTCTGCAATACTCTGTTACACACCTGTGATAAGCTCGTCATAGCGATCTTCCACCTTATTCCAGGATTCCATTGTTATCTCCTAGACCTTGTATCCAATTTGATCCAGATCATCCTCAGTGAGAACCATTGGTGTTATTTCTTTTTATTTATCTGCCTTATGATTCTTTTTTCTCTTAATGGTAGCTTCACCTTGGATCTTCCTTTTCTTCGTGGCAGTTTTCTCTGTTTCTGCCTTTTTTGCCTCCTTAGTCGTATGCTCGCTTCCTTGGGGGCCCTCCTCATGGTTTTCTTTGTCATGGTGTTCTTCTTCCTCTTCCTCTTCCTCTTCCTCTACTTCCTACTCCTTGTCTTTTCCACTGGCTTTGGCATGGTGTGAAGTGTCCAGCTCTTCTTGGGACAGAAATGTTGGAAGAAGAGGACATGAACATAGATCCTACAGGGACCCAAACAGAACTTGACACAAATGGGACAGAAATATACACAGGAAGAGAATGCCCCAGATACTCATTTGGGACCATACAATTCGAAATAGCAACAAGAATCTCAACTAGAAGTAAGTGGCATGAAACGAACTCATGGATCCAAAGGCTCGGAATCTAACAAAGAACATCCAATGAACACAATGGAAAACTAGCTAGCTATTATTGCACCCACTCCCAACTCTGGAGGTTGGCGAAGAGTGCAGAAGAAGAAGGGCAGAAAAGTATATGCTAGTTGGAATTTTTTTTTCTTCTTTCTTCTTTTTTTTTTGAAATCTTTTGTTTCCTGTCATTATAGGAATAGCCATCTGCATATGCTTTAAGCATCTACTAAGTGTAATTTTTTCATATGAATAAAATTACGACTTTTTCCACGGGAAAAAAAAATATATAACCATGTTGTGGGCGGGGGTGATAGCCCACCACCCCACTTAATATATATATATATATATATATATATATATATATATTATATATATTATATATATATATATAATATATATTATATATATAGAGAGAGAGAGAGAGAGAGATAGATACTCTCTCTCTATATATATATCTGTGTGTGTGTGTGTGTGTGTGTGTGTAACAAACTAGTTTTTTAAAATTTGCCGAAAATAAGGGTCATTGGGCAAATTAACAGTTCGACAAATTTGTCCGTTCCGATGGTCGGATTCCATGCGCCAGGTCTTGGTGAATTTGTTGCCTCCTTAAGCCTTCCACTTGGCTAGGTTTGACCAAAACTTTCACTGCGAATATTTGGAGCATATGAAATTGGATTTGAGTGGCATTCTCACCATTGGAATCAGGGAAACTAGCACTACGATCTGGTTATGGCTTCACTTCAATCTAAGGACTTTTATTTTTAAGTTTTTCCATAGTTGTTGCTGAATTCTAAGCATGTCTAGAGCCACCTGGATCATTGATTGCTTGGCACAACACTCACTTGTGTTGTGAGTGGGGATATTGTGGAACTCACCACTTCCCTTTATCCTTCTCCATCTTCATGGTGTTTTTCTTTGCTTGCGGTTTTGATGGGTTGTCTTGGATCACGCCGCCTTGGCTTTTTCCTTTGTTCTATGGTTTGGGGGCACCTTTTCCCTACTTCAGATTTGCAAATCCAAAGCCTCGCTTCTTCCGTTAAATTTTTGTTCAATCTTGGTAGCATATCAATATGTTGCACCAAGAGAGGAGATGTCCAGGAACTCCATTTCTTCCTAAATGTATTTATGTAGATAATTTTGGTACTTAAGCACCAAATGTTGCTTAAAGTCTTTGATACCAAACTTTGTCCATAGAGTATGAAAAATATTAGTGAACTCATGCACATATTATTCCCTTTGTTGTTATAGTGTGGTCCATTGTGTGTATTTGTCCTCATAGCTCCCCACGGGGTAATATTTTTCCTTGACAACATTTAGGAAAGACTTCCAAGTGGGTGCAGTTGTGAATAGAGAGGATTCCTCAACCCTTTTCTCATAGTAAGTTTCCCACCAATCCTTGACATGGGGAGCAACCTTAAGCAGTGCAAAAGTAATCTCCTCCCTATCAGAGAAACTATGGGATGAAAAATAACCTTCTAACAGATTCATCCATTTATCTACAACATCTGCATCTGATTGACCTTTGAATATAGGGATACAGAAGTTCACTTGTACCTTGAAGGGAGCAGAGCCTCTGAAATGATTGTTGGATGAAGATGTGTCGTCTGTGGGCATTCGCCGAAGGATCTAGGCAAAATTGTCCATCATCTCGTTCCTTTTTCACTTGAGGGCTTCTTGGAGCAACAATTTGATAGGATCTCATGCTCCCTCATCTTAGTTTTCTTCCTCCATGGGAGGTCGTTGGTGTTGGTGGGGATGGTATTGCAAGGGTTCAACCAGTGCAAGTCCCAACTCCTTATACCCTGACCTTGTTGGGGATATGCATAAAAAATAGAGAAATGCCAGGCCTCTCTTATACCACTGATCTAGATTTATGTAGGAATGAAATGAAATATAGATATAAACAGAAATATAGAGCTACATTGAAAATACAACTTTAATTCATTAATAACAAAGTACTGAAAATTGTTACATGCAAAATGGAAATAAACTAGGTTGGGTGATGGTAGCTTATATATGAGAAGAGATGTGGTAGCTACATGCCTTCTAAATTGTGTTACAATGAGGCTTGGAGGCCTTTTTGTCATTAAGGAGCAATGGGAAACTATAATAATCCAAAAACCTAACCCTAGGAGATGAAGCGCCAAAAGCTTGTGGGCTCCATTAGGGTTGGAACATCAACTTCCTGGGGTCGTAAGGTTGGCATACGATCTCTACTTGACTATCATAATACCTCCTTTCGAAGATATCCAAGAGGAGGCCAAGAAAAGATACGAAACTTAATCTTAAACAATTTAGGTCTCTCTAAAAAAAATAATAAATAAATAAATTCTTTTAAGCCCTCATAACGGCTCCAAAGGTTTAGGACTCGAAAAACTACCAAAAATAGTAAATGGTGCTACAATTAAGGAAACTAAAAGAGACAATGGTGGGGGTCCAAGTGGAATAGGCGGGTGGCCACCAATATCCACCTGGATCATATATTTTTATCTCACAAGTGTATTGTTCATTCTTTTAATCTTTGTTCAACATGGCAGCTCAGCGCATGCACACATTGCTAAGATTTTACTAAATATTTGTGTGCTGACAATTTTCTACCTTAACCATACCACTTCTTTGGAATCCATGTAATAATACATTAATTTGAAAAGCAAAATATATCAAATTTAGCTAAAAGGAATTCTTAAACAATACTTTACCTTTTTACCTTTGCTTGTTACTTTCCCTACTTACTTGGCTACCATCACATGCATTCTTAGTTAAGATATTTTCAAGGATTTTAGCTAGATTCTTAGCATACTTCATGTTACAACATTCAACAACCCCTAAAATGATATCAACCTCACATAATAGTCACAACTCTTTCGTTTCATTACTTACACACAAGTTTCAATGAATATTCATAAAGGGCATTTGCATTATGTATCCAATTTACACATTCAAACAATGCCTTAAATCATGCACCCAAACGTGTTCATATACATCTTGTCATGCATGTGTCATACTTGCACATAATCCATTCTATTCATACACATTTATTTTTAAATCTAATTTTCAACGTCTTTTTTTTCAGTCATTCACATGACAAGTCTCATCAACATAAGTATGAGCACATTACTTTCTTTCATATGGTAGTTAACTACAAGAGATCACTATGATCATTCCATGTGACATATAATTCATTAGGAAATCTTGTTGGGTTTCCCAAAACATAGCAAGTATCAATATATATTTGCTTACAATTCACGAATTCATTTTACTTTAATAAATAAAATATATCATCCAAGCACAATTTGTAGTTAAGGGAAACTCCCTTCCTAAGCCATTTTGAAAACTATGGCTTCATTATCCATCGATTTCATATTGACCGAGTCAAGTTGTAACACAAACCCTACTAACACTAGCCCAACTAAGGATAGAAGGATGCAGTTACAAAGTTGGCCCAACCTCCAATGTCCCATTATGGAAATGGGGTTTAATTTTGTTTTTCAATCCTTTTAAAACATATTAGAACTTAAATTCGATAATATTTTTGTGTTTTTCTTATCAATACCTTTCCAAGGATATAAATTTTGCTTCAATCTGACTCCCAGGATCAAAATATATGACAGATTAAAGTCTTGGCCAATCAAATTGTGTCGTGTCATCAGGCCTGCCACATGGCGCCCCAATGGTCCCCACGTGGTTGTCCATGCCATAGAAAACATGGATGCTTTTGACTCATTCATACATCGTGACCCTTCCAAACCAATGAACATTCACACATAGACTCGTACATGGGCTAAGGTGTGGGCCCCTCCCTAGCCACCTCATCTTGAGAATAAAATCTCGGGAGAAACCTATGTATTTCCCTGCTAATTCTCCCAAGATGAAAGTGTCGATATTGCATGGATCCTCATGGACCACACTACTAACACATCCTCATACCCCTACCTCGTCGAACGGGCCCCATGTGCCAAGTGACCCCGAGAATGAAATCTCAAGAGTTCTACCATGCCCTGCATTCAAAATATTTGGGGTTCAATATCCGGGGTGATGTCATTGATCCTAAGCATCGAGGTGATTTTATCCCTCATCACATCCTCTTCACCATGTGCCACATAGTTGTGGATTCCAACGTAGAGTTCTCCTATAACATCTACTAGGGGTCTTCCCTTCATTGTTTTTGTGTTCGGTGTTGAGCCCTGAAACCACATATCTCCTACACATTTTCCTAAACTTTTTCCACTCACCTGGACCTCATAAGCTATCAACATCATTGCATATTCATCTTAAAAGAGAATTTAAAGTGGTTTTTTAACTATGTTTTGTGTTTGCTGTTTGAATTAGATTTTGCTTATGAGTTGCGGAATATAGCCACTTTCCGCAGTTGGTTCAACTTTCCGCAGCTATTTTTGTTAAACTCCAAGTTGCAGGTGTCATTCGGAAAAACTAGACACTTGGGCAAGTTAGAAATGACCTGGACATGGATCAGGTCCTATTGGTCTAGACGGATTCATCAAGGAAAGTCGTGGTCAACGGTGGTCAAAGGATGGTCTACCGAACGATTCCTATGGCAGTTGGACTCTGTTTTCAACCACGTGAAGGATTCATGGCCGTTTCTAGATCCCTGGGGTCATGTTGACACCTGTAGGCTGCCCCACGATGTGAATCCAATATCCGCTTTTGATAGATTTAATAATCTTGGCAACCATCATGCTAAATCCATGGACACTGTCTTTTACGTGTCTTCTATTGACGTAGTTTCACAGGAAAACAGTTATGAAGTTTTTGTTATAAATAACGCGTTTCTATACGCATATAGTATTTTGTGAATGTAATTTTGTTGTTAAAGTTGTTGTGTTGTGACACTAGTCCCACTGTGGTAACGTTGTTTTGAAATATAAAAGAAGACTTTGTTTCTATATGATTGTGTGAGCATAATTCTTAACTGATAGCCTGTTCATCGAGGCTGTGCAGAGGGCCCCTGCACACTAAGGTTTTGTTTTCTTATTACTGTAAAGTTATATGCATTGTTCTCTCTTTTCATTTGCATATATTTCATAAGTTATCCACCTGTGTATATATTTCATCCATGGTATTAACATTTTGTTTCTGTTCATGATTTTACAAGCTTTGTATATTGCTGTTAACGTTGATCAGTGTGTGTATGTTTCAGGATAGAGTAGGCCGGGGTATTTTCTTACAGTTTTTGCAATAACTAGTGACATGGAATTAGCTTCTCTGCTGACTTTGCTTTTCTTAGTTTTCATTCCAGTTATGCTTTGATTCCAGTCTTGTTCACTTGCTTTAGTAGTTAGTTTAGATATCAGATTACTCATGTCATTGATGTTATCTCCGAAAGCCATAGCTTAGACTACCTGGCGAGGTATCGGACTAAGATTGATGTGATTTGATTTTAGTTTTACTTTTTTGCAATTAGATATCAGATTTCTCATGTCATCGATGTTATCTCCGAAAGCCATAGCTTAGACTACCTGGCGAGGTATCAGACTATGATTGATGTGATTTGATTTTAGTTTTACTTTTTTGTGATTAGATATCGACTTGCTCATATCTTTGACGTTATCTCTGAAAGCCATAGCTTAGACTACCTAGTGAGGTATCGAACTATGAATGATTTGAATTGATTTTACTTTTATCATATTGCAATTTTTGATTTGTTTGAGTGCAGTAGTTTAATTCATTTTTCTGTATTTAGACAACAGCAGAGATAATGGTTTCATGATCAATAGTTCATTATTTGTTTGACTTGAGTAGCAGCACATTTTCATTTTTTTAATTTCATCATTAGTATGCTCTAAGACCCTATGAAGTGTTAAAGTTCTGGAAATAATTATAGAGGACATAATTGCCTTAAAATTTATATCCATACTTGCCTTCTAGAGTATTCTTAAAACACAGGGATAGAATTTCCATTCACATTAGGAGATAAACGAAGATAAAAACCCCCAAACAAAATAAAAATCAAAAACGACAAAAAAGTAAGAAAGAGGTTATCTTGCACATATAGTGTGCCACACTTCATCAGCTTACGAACCCCGGATTGATAATTAATGTAGCAATTTAGGACACAGTAAATTGACCAAACATTTTGGCGCCATTGTCGGGGAAGTGTAACTAGGTAGCCAATTTCTTAAAAAAAAAAGGAAGGGAAAAACTAATAACTTCTTGAAGTATACCTCCTCTTGCACCTAGCATGATCTGGAGGATCAGAAAAGAGAGTTTTTAGTTCAATAATTTCTTGATTATGCTCTCTTCTTGCACCTAGTGTGATATGGAAGATCAGAAAGAGAATTATTAGCCCAACTTGAAAGAAAAAAATAAAATTAAAATTAAAAATTAAAAAAAAATGGCATGCATAGAGCAAGAGATTCTAGGGGAAGGTTTATAGCTAGGGCCAAGAGTTCGATTTTCACAACTCCAGCTACTTCAAGGCATAGAAAAGATTCACCCCCATCTACTCCCAGCCTTAGGATTCCTGGAATTCAAGGAGCAGCAGCTGAATTAGAGGATTCTCCTACACTATCTACCAAATCTCATCTAGGAGAAGAACCTTTCTTCACTTCTACAAGGGAACATATTGTAATCAAAGAAGTAGAATCACCTGAAGAATAGAAGGAAGAAACTCTCTCTCGTCCACCCTTGATAGAAGAACCAGAAGACTCTGAGGAAACTATCATGACGAAGGAAGTAGTAAATGGATTTGGGGGTAGAGGTAGAGGAGGAGGAAATAATGGAGGCAACAATGGTGGAGGTAGATGTAATAATGGAGGGAATAAGGAAGGAGATAACTCATTTGGATTCCCTATATTTGATGAGGAAACTCATACAACAATGAAAAACATCTCACCATCTATCCTCCCAAACTTTTATGGGTTGCGAAGTGAGGATCCTAAAACATTTCTGTTTGAGTTTGAAGTCGTGTGCCGAACCTATGACTATATGGAAGACTCTTAAAAACTCAAACTGTTTCCTTCAACATTGAAGGGAGCTGCTTTGAAATGGTTTATGGGATTAGTCACCCATCTATTAGGATTGGAATGTATGAAACAAACATTTTTGGATAGATACCTGGACTATTGTATGCCCACCAATCACAAGGATGAGGTATTCAAAATGATGCAAAAAGAAGATGAAAACTTGGAGGATTTACTTTAAAGATTTCCATACAACTTAAAGAGAGCGAAAATGAGTAACTTAGACGAGGAAACCTTGAAAGCCCTTTTATTAAAATCCATTAGAGATGAATGGATAGATATTTTAAACATGATGAGGAAGGGAGATATTTCTCAACTTCCACTTCGTGATATCGCAGAACTATGTGTCCATCTCTCAAGGGGAAAATCTAAAACGGGAAAAGGGCCTAAAGATCCTTCTCTTATTAGAGCAAACAAATCTGCAACTGGATCAACAAGTAGGGCAGAGATTGGCAATATGCTTGATGAATTCAAAACTGATATTCTAGGGAGCCTTAGTGAACAACTAGACACCCTTAAAATACAAAACAAGCAGAAAATAGAAGCAGATGCCTTGGCCATCTTTTGTCCAAAATGTAGGAAGAAACATGCTCTAAGGGAATGCCCCTTGGATGAAAAAGTTGTAGAAACATGTATGATTTTCTCAGAAAGTCATGAGACCAAGGATTGTCCTTCAATCCCTGGACTCAAAGCTGTCTTTCAAGAAGATCCGAATTCAGTAGAGTCCCTTTGTTTTGTTTCAAGAAGACCTTGGCAGGGGAAACAAAATCAAGGATTTAACAACCCTATGAACTTTCAGTCCCCGCCAAATTGGAATTCTCGGTAACAACCTTGGCCCCAACCTCAAAATCCATATCAATAATGGGCATAAGGGATGAAAAATCCTTATGGAAGATTTTCTCAATTTTACCAATATCCTCCATCTTTTCAAAATCAGCAAAATCCACAACTTCCAAATCAAAACCCACAGCTTTCATTACCATTTCCACAAAAACAACCTTCTCAACAAAATCCAAATCCTCAACTCTTGCTGCCTTTTCAACAAAAGACAAATCAACTACCAGCCCAGCCATTTCCAAATCCTAACAAAAAAAATCCTCATAATGCTTACATGGTAGAAGGACAACAATTTCCTACCTATATGATTGTTCCTCTTAATGATGTACAACTCAGGTCTGGTAGAGTTTTAGAAAAACCTTCTATAGATGTTCAAAAGCAAGGTACTTCTGAGGAGGATTCTCTTAAAGTCAATAAAGGTTCTAAGGAAGCATCTCTTCAAAACCCAAACATTCAAAAAGAAAAAGAAAAAGAGTCAACCCCCACAACTCCTATAGTTGAGCAACCTGCATCTTCATCCACACCTCCTTTCCTTGAAAGATTACAAATCGACAAAGGGGTGGAAAAACAAATCTTGTTGCCTGGCTATGGTTTTCTAGATGAATTAAAGAATGTCTGTATCAATATTCCCTTGCTACAAGCCATTAGAGAGATTCCTATTCTAGCAAAAACAATAAAGGGGTTGAGTCTCAAAAGACCAGGTAGGAAACCAAGAGAAACGAAAAGAATCCACCTGGTAGGAAAAATTGCGAATATCATGATGGGAAAAATTACCATGCAGAAATATGTGGATCCAGGTAGTCCAATTGTCAAGACACATATAAATTGGATAGAAATTCCAAATACTTTGATTGACTTAGGGGCTGCTATAAACATTATGAGTAGACAGACTATGGAACATCTTAAACTTCCTAATATTCTTTTTACACCCACTTTACTGCAACTTGCAGATAGATCAATAATCAAACCAGATGGTGTATTAGAAGATATTTCAGTCTCCTTATATTCTTTGGAATATCCAGTAGACTTCATGATTTTGACTCCCGAAAGTAATTTAGGAGGGAACCCACTCATCTTAGGAAGACCTTGGCTAGCCACAGCTGATGCTTTCATTAGTTGTAGATCTGGGGATATGTACATTTCTAATGGTAGTTTGACAAAGAAATTCAACTTGTATCCTCCAGAAAAAGCAATCACAGAAGTAGGAGACAATGAATGGGTCAATGATGAAGATATTATACAACATGTCTTTACTATCTCTGAAATTAGTGAAGATAGTCAAATTTTGAACACATTAGAAAATTTTGAAACATCTTCAGAATATGACCACACACAATTTCAGTTAGATTCTGATATTGAATATTTATCATCAAGACAAATGTCTCTTTACTCTATGGAAGAATTTGGTAGTTCTACCATTGAAAAGTTTCCAGGTAAAACACTGAATATCAACAAAAATTTGGAAAAGTTACAATAGGAAAAGCTAACCAAAACCTTGCAAAAACACTCTGCTGCATTTGCATGGGAGTATACTGATATGAAAGTGTTGCGCCCTACAACAACCCCCCATTTCATATCATTATTATCCCAAAACTATAATGTGAAATGGGTCCCTTTTTAATTTTAATTGGTATCAACTTAGTCTTATTCAAAAAGGTCCGAAATAATAAAATAAAACATTACTAAACCTTTTTAATGAACCAATCAAAGGCCTTATATACAAATGATTAATCTTTTATCATTGCGATAAAGCGATCGCAAGATCGCATATCGCAATGACAAAGGAAACACAACTTAAGGACCCATTGGTTTTCTCCGATGCGAAATAGGCTATCGGATATCGGCAAGAATAAGCTGGCGCAATAAAACTCCCTTTCGCTTCGATGCGATGCGATATCGCTATCGGCAATCGACGATCAACCATGCATGCTTTTAAAGTGTCCCAATCAGTACTCCCGACGCGATGTGATATCGCTATCGGCGATCGGGGATTCTAAATGGAACCAATGTAATGATTTACGATTTCCCCGACGCCCGATTGCGAAAAAGCCAAAAGCGCAGATTTCAAAGAAAATCTTAAAGCGGGTTTATTACGATTAATTCGTATTAAAAGCCTTATCTTCTGAACAGCCATTCATGCGCGCTCAACCGCCAAAAAATTCAAGGCACGCTTTAAATAAATCATTCGGCCAATAATCGAAATGATGGGCATTTATAGGATTGACAGGTCTTAACGGCCATTTAATGAAACAGTAAGCCTAAGATCTTTTTACAGATTGTATCCGAGGCCACCTTAAGTTAATCATTCGGCATGCATTTATCGATATATATCTTACTCATATTCGATTTGCATTATCATTTTCTGTATTACGTTTATTATCATTCCTATGCAGAATTCTTCCGAAGTAACAGCTTCAAGCAGAATGGGGAAGAAGTCCAAGAAAACTACAATGGCTTCCGCTTCGCCGGCCACAGGGAAACTCATCGTTGATCCAGGTACTAAAAAGAAAGGATTAATATCGGATACTACATGCCTAGGACTTGCCAGAACTACTTGGCAAGGTACCTATAATTTGATCGAAGTCGAAGGGCCAATGGTGACAGTAGTACAAGCCTCAGCTGGCAGCACTCGCAAATCCGAGGCTAATCTAAAGGATTTAGCCAACTCTTTTCTTCATCGGATAGCGGCTCGGGAACAAATCCTCCCATATACAAATGTGGTTAGATGGGCAATTCAGGAAATCCCAATTACAGATAGAATCTTCAGCACCAGAGATGGGAGAATTTTCGGTTCCTTTCAAGCTGAGGATTTAAGGCAAATGTATCATTTACCAGTGCCAGAGAAGAAATATAACACAGAATTTCTCGAGAAATTCCAAGCTGAGAACGAGACTGAATCCGAACCCATTCGGGATTGGAGACAAAATCCAGCAAAACACAAACACGAATCTTTGGGTAAGTACTCGGTCGATTCTCTGTGCTCCCCTTATTGCTATGCTGGGATAATGATGTGTAGGTTGTGGGGATTACATGATTCCGCCAATATTACTATAGAAATGGTTCCCTTGATGGAAGCAGCATGTAGTGGTGAAATAATGGATTGGGCAAATATATTGTCCGATAAGTTAGCATCCACAGTTCTTGATTTTAGATCCAAGTCCCGCGTCACTGAAAGGCTCATTCCCCCATTTTACTACAGTGCCTATATATTAGATGTCCTGTGTTTTAATTCTCAATTTCCTGTGCTCGGATGGAGGTGGACGTCGCAAGACCCCACACCCATCCACATATACCATCAAAAGTTGTGGAAAACCAACTACAAGAACCATTTATATCAAATCCGCAACGGCTTCATGTTGCCCATTCATCATTCTATTTTCAATAAGCTTGCCCCTAAGATTTCCTACCAAGCAGGGATTGATTTAACATCCATAGGAAGTTGGTTCGGGGAGGAAAATTTCACTTATATCAGAATTTTTGGCAGTCAAGCCAAACCCCACATTCTTCCTCTATACATCCCTGATAAACTGTTGGCCAGGGAAATAGCCTATCAGATCATCTCCGATGGGGTTACACAAACTCTAAAGAAAGCTAAGAAGCAGGTCTGGCCTTCTTTTCCCTTGAGATGTGGTATCTACACTCTACATGATTTCAAACATGCAGAGAAAGAAGCTCAGAAAATAAACTCATTAACTCTGGCAACTCTACCGAGCAGGCGATTTGATCCACTCAAAGTCGCCTATAATGCACTCGAACAGGCCAAATTGACCAAGTTCGAGCATAAGGAAGATAGATTTGAGGACTTGTTCTCATCGGCCAAGTCAATGTATCAAGTTAAATCGCTCACTATAATTGAATATAAAGATGAAGGACTAGTTGAATTCAACATACTTAGAGAGCAGAGGTTGCAAACTCTGCCTCTAGATCTGTTAGCGACGACTCCAACAACAGAATCAAGCGAGCCTGAGCAGCGAATTGTTAAAGAACCTCCTGTTACATCAAAGCAACAGGAAGAAGTGCATGAGAAAAGACAAGAAGAGACCCAGGCGAAAGAGCAAGAACAGAGCAGTTTAAATGTAAATGAAGATACTCAGTTTGATCCGAAATTGCTCCAGGAATGGCAACAATGTAATTCAATTATCGACAATATTGAATGCTCTAAAGATGACGAGACATCAAAAGAGGTCAATACATAGGAGGCGACTTCAAAGTAGGTTTCAGGTGAAACCAACGACCCACCCAAGTCAAAAGAAGTGCAAATAATCCCAACGGATCCTTCCGGCCAGGTCATTTTGCAGATTGAAGAGATTCCTCCCTTAGATGTCTTCTATAGCCCAAGACATAAAGCTGCAGTGAAACGACAGAGGAAGAGGAGAAGGACTGATAACCCTTCTTTATTCCCAGAACAAACAGTAACGGGCAATGTGCTTTGGAAAGAGGAATTTGACCCCTCTGATGATTTGACAAAACTATCA
>APFE031336524.1:37407-87161 GCA_000404065.3 Pinus taeda | reverse complement strand
ACTATCATTCAAGCCTTAAGATTTTGACCCATCAATAGAACTTATCCTTCTCCTTGCGCTCAGGTTCCTTGTTCATTCAGATCCAGATCTGCACCATAACCTAATCACAGTATTCCAGATCTAGCACTTTATCAGATATTCAATAATTCAGATGATTCCTTGCCAAATGATCTCCTTCCTCTTTTATAGCCTTAGGCCTTTCACAATACCACAGTCCAGAAACCATAACAATTCAATACCATGGACCCAATACTTGGGATCAACACTTATGACGAGATATCATGGCCAAAAACCATAGGTTCAAATACCAAGGACTAAATGCCACAGACAAAAAATAAGTTCTCCCACATGTACGCGCTTTTCCTTGCATGAAAGTGCGTGTATACGCATACGCGCCTTGGGAACATCCAACCCGTGTGTATACACTGCTTCGTCAAAGTGAACCTGCATATATGTCTTTTTCTTCTTTTTGAGTGCCTGAAATGTGATCTGTCACTAGGGTGAGTTGCCATCAAGGACAACACCAGTGCCATAGCGCAAAACCTGTGCCATAATGCCAACAAAATTAGGGCTCTACACACCACTCCCTATTTCGAGTCACCCATAAGAAAGGGTGTCAATGGATTTTGTAGGCCGTTTGCCTTTGTCTAGGAGAGGTCATGACTATTTGTATGTCGTTGTGGATTGGTTTAGAAAAATGTGTGTATTAATGGCTTGTAAAAAATGGGTCACCGCAAAGCAGACTCCTCATCTCTTCTTCCAATTTATATGTGTCCACTTTAGGCTGCCAACATCCATTGTGTTTGATCGAGACTATTTCTTTCTTAGACAGTTTTGAACAAGTTTGTGGAGAATGATGAACACCAAGTTGAAGAGCAGAATGAAATTTTATCCATAGACTGACGGACAGACATAGGTCATCAACCATACAATGATACACTTACTCTGAGGCTATTGTGGAAAACATCCCAAGTTGTGGGATGAACAACTTTCGTATGTGCAAACTGCATACCACCGAGCAGTGCATTCATCCATGCAGAGCTCACCGTTCGAGACATGTTTTTGTTATTTACCAAAGGATCCCTTAGACATGGTATTTGGGAGAGATGAAGATTCTAGTGGGTGAGATGATAGGGACAAAGCGTGGAATTTCATTCAATGGATACAGGTGAATCACCAGGCTATGTAGGAGTAGTTGGAGAAGAGTCTGGCTTGATATAAATATTGACATGACAACAACCGAGTCGACCACCAATTTCAGGCTAGGGACAAAGTGTGGCTCAACATCATCAAGGACAGAATGAAAGGAGAAGGAAAGAATTTGCAACTAATTTGATATGGACCATTCACCATATTGGAGAAGATTGGAGACAATGCTTTTTGTCTCGGTTTTGCTGCATACATGTAAATGTACTCAGTGGTGAACGCTGAAAATCGAAAGCTGTATGAGCCTCCGTTGATCATGGAAACTGAATAGGTTGGAAAATATTCCTACAGTGGATGATTTTGCACCAGAATATCTAGACAAGCTACTAGAGGACATCATCCTCGATAGGAGGACCAAGACTTCATGATAGGGACACATGGAGTATCTTCATGTTGGCTTCAAAGGAATGCATCCAAGAAAGAATAGTGGATGGAAAAGGAGAAAGTGAGGGAATAATTTCCTCACTTTCCAATTGACTGATAAGGCTTTTGGCGTTAAAAAGTATCCTTAGTGGGGAGGAATGATCCAAGAGGATCTCAAGGTACAAGTGGCCTAAATTAAGCTCAAAAATAAAAGTCATCAGATGACAACAAAACTAGAATCAGATTGAAGTGCTCATCACCCTAATTCCTATGGTATGAATGACACTCAAATCTGAGTTCGCATGGTCAAAATATGGTTGGTCAAAGTGGACAAGTGGTAGGGTTAAGGAAGCTATAAATTGACTGGGGTGGAGGCATGGAATCTAGATCCCAAGAGCGGGCAAAATTGTAGGACAAATATTTTATCTATGAACCCCCAAAATCGACAAAATTGGCAAAAATCAAATTTTTATATTAAAAAAAAAAAAAAAATATAAATGTGTGGTGCGGAGGAGGGGTGTGTGGGCTGCCACCCCCCCCATTCCCGCTCCACATATAATTAGAATATATGAACATTTGGAAAATAAACGTTAAGGGTTGGGTTGGGGCCACATGGTGCGGACCCTACCCACCACACACAACAAAACACAAGATATTTTCTGAGACCAGCAGGGATCGAACTTGCGCAACCCATGTGGTTGACCCCCACTAGGCGGTCTCACAACCAAACTAGAATGATAGGTTCTATTATATGCAGTCACATGCTAACGGAACACGGTGGGTGCAGTGGTCAACAAATCACATGCTAAACATTACAATATCGTTCAACCAAAATGCTAGGGTAGGGGGGTTGGTAGGGTTTGAACCCCTGACCTCCCCACCACAAATCCTCCCCCCAACTGCTTCGCTAAGGGTGGCAGATTTGTAAAGTCTGCCACCCCACAACTATTTAAAATCACCTTTCTCATATGCATAGGGAGGAACCAACAAACTAGAGAGCATACAGGTGAAACCACGAGTTAGGCAGAGGCTGGAACCTTGCCTAGGAGAATCTTGGGGGTATCAAAAGATTCATTGGGGTGTAGAAGGAGGCAGTGTCAGAATTTGATGAATTGATAGTTGTTTTTGCACGTTTTCACCCTAGGAATTTAGTGGTGATGTCAGTTTCAACAACTGGGCTCTCCATTTTCAGGCCATCTTCCGGATTGGAGGTATAAGGGTCTTTTCTGTAATATTTCTTGTACTTGATTTTTTTGATGCCATTTAATAAAAGAAGGCCTCCCCATTGTTGAGTAGGGCTCCAATACATAGCCCAAATTGGGTGAACTCAGTAATCAAATTCTTGTGTCATGATCTCATGCTTGTTCTGTTTTTCCTCTTCATTTTATGTGATTTTAGTTTTCCTGATTAACATGCTCTGTAATATGTAATTATTTATACATCTTTAAGCAAAATATTATGGATCATGAATTCCTACTCCTCAAAGAATATTAGTCCTCTTCAACTGCTCTTATCTTGGATTCCCTACCTCATCCTCAAATACTATGATATACAAGTTCACCTCTATTGTGGATTTTCTATTCCTCAAGAAGTTCCAATTCAGATGCTTATCCAATCCTTTGGACCCCATTATTTCTTCATGGCCTTCACTTAGACTTATGGCTGTTAGTCCTTGCATAGTGCATGACTCATGAAGAAAATAATATAATGTTGATCATCACTCCCTCTTAATTAAGGAAGAGATATCCACCAAACCAATCTTACTTCTTAAGTAATCAACCTTCTTGTCTAGTGATGCATTTGTCAAAATATCAACTACCTGTTCATCTGTAGGAATATAATGTAGCTTCATGATACCATCTCGTACCAAGATTCTAATATAGTGGTACTTGTTTGTATGCTTTTTCCTAGCATGAAACACTAGGTCCTCTGTCAATCTTATGCAACTTTCGTTGTCACAATGTATACTTGTAGGGCTTAGTCAATTAACTAAAAGTATCCCAGACATCCATGGAATTCGAATTGCCTAGTTGGAGAAGAGAAAAAGGCACATTGTAATTTTCAATTGTATACTAGTTGAGTGTACAAGCTTGGAAGTTAAGTAGGTGAATCATTCCTTAGGAATTCAAATAGGAAAAAATTCCTACCTTTTAGGAGCTAATTTCCTCCAGGATTTCCCAAGGAAATAGGAGCAAGCAAGGGCCTTAAATTGGCTAGGTGTTGGCTAAAGCAAGAAAATCAACATGAGAACATGTTTACAATGCAGGGTGTGTTTCAGAGTTGAAGCAATACATTGTAATTATTTCTCTTTCTCATATGAAATAATCCAAAGCAGCAGAGGGGTTTTTCCCAGTTGGGTTCTCTTGTAAATCACTGTGTTCTTATGCAGTTTTAAAGATTTCATGTTATTGCATGTGTTTCTAAATTGTGATTTCCATTCCATAGAATAGTAGAGGAAATTTGTAATCTCTTGTTTTCAGTTCAATACATCAACAATATAAATTTTTTGTTAATTTCTACTCAAAATTTGGATTTCATTATCCATCATATCTAAGTCAGTGATGCATAGTTCCATGAAGATATATTAGGATGTGCTTGGATGATATATAATGGTCATGTTTTGGATCCATTTAAAATTGACTGAGGACATTTACTGCAAAACAAATGTTCGGTCTAGTATTCACAAGATACATTAAGGAGCCAATCAACTGTCTGTAGCAAGTAGGATCCACTAGACTAGAATATGAACTCCTCAACTTCTTTATATTAGTATACATAGGACTTGTCATTGGCTTGCTATCCATCATGCCAAATTTTTGTAGTATCTTGATTGCATAATTTCCCTAACCAAGATATATTTCACCTGGTTTCTTCCAAACTTCTAGTCCCATGTAGTAATGCATACACCTAAGATCCTTCATGTCAAAATCAGATGCCAACTACCTCTTGCATTCTTGAATTCAATGTTCCATGCTAGTAACAAGTATATCATACACATATAAACATATGATCACTGGTTCATCCTTGACCACTTTGATATACAAGTTATCATAAAGATAACTCTTGACAAATCTAAGTATCAATAGGTATCTCATCCATCTTGGCATACCATGTTCTAGGTGCTTACTTCAAGCCATATAGAGCCTTCAATTTGCATATGTGAGTCTCCCTCTTATGGACTTCGAATCCTTGAAGTTTCTCAATGTAAACCAATTCATTAGTGGTCCCATTCAGAAAATATGTTTTAACATTCATTTGATGAATGTTCCATCCCATAGTGGAAACCAAAGGGACTAGTGATTTGATAGTTGTATGAGAAAATGATTGTTCATAATTGATACTTTCCTTTTGTGAAAACCTCTAGCCACAAATATTGCTTTATACTTGTCAAAGCTCCCATCCAAAACATGCTTTATCTTATATATCCATTTGGAAGTGACTATAGATTTGTCAACTGGTCTAGGAACAATTTCCTAGACGTCATTCTTCATGATTGAATAGTATTCTTCTTGTATTGCATTCCTCCACTCTTGATGTTTAGCTACATCTTCATAGGAGGAAGGTTCAACTTCAATGAGTTTAGTCATATAGGTTTCATAACTAGAATACCTTTTAAGTATTTTACTTTCTCTAAAGGTTCCCTTTGTTGCCGCATGTCCCTCTGCCTCTTGTAGAGTTGTCCTCAACCAAGAAGGCCTCTTATGAGTTTTTGGAATAATAACATGCTTCACAAGTTCACAAGGTCCTTTAACATATTCTTGAATTGATGTAGGATCTTGAACATTGTCATCCTTAAATATTTCTTCAAAGATGGGTATCTCTACTTCATCAAAATCAACTAGAATATCTTTAGATCTCTTGCAATCTACATTTCATCAAAGCTGCACCCCTGCTTACTTCAATACAAAGATCCTCTTTAATGTATATTATGTATGCCTTTGATGAAGCACTATAGCAAAAAAATATGCCTTTTGTACTGGTACGACCCAATTTCTTCCTCTTGTCTTTTGGAATGTGTATGTAAACTAGACATCCAAATATTCGAAGATGATTCACACTAGGATTTTTTCCTGTAAATGCTTCTTCTAGAGTCATATTATTGAGAATAGTATGAGGACTTTGATTATGCAAGTAGAAAACTGTTATTGGTGTTTCTCCCCATAAAAATTGGGGGATATCTTGATCATGTAACATGGCTCTAAAACATTCTTCAACTATTCTATTCTTTCTTTCGGCCAAACCATTCCGTTTTGGATTATAAGGAACCATTATCTCCCTCTTAAAATTTGCTTCCTTGCAAAATTCTATAAGCTCTTTGGAGGTATATTCTTCATCATTATCAGACCTTAGAGTCTTGATCTCCCTCTCTATCCTATTATCTACTCCATTTTTGAATTCTTGAAACTTATCAAATACCTCCTCTTTATTCTTGAGGAGGTATAACCATTTTTTCCTAGAGTAATCATCAATGAATGTCACATAATATTTATGACCTCCAAGATATTTTACTGCGATAGGTCCACACATCAGAGTGTATGATATCTAAGATTTCCTTTGATTTGCTATCACTTCCTGCAAAGGGTTTCTTCACATTATTTCCTAGTGCACATCTCTTACTGATTCCTTCATGACGTTCCTTTAATTCAGGGATATGAGTGACCATTTGATTTAGAGTTGGAAATATCTTGTAGTGAAGGTGTCCATACCTTCTATGCCATAGTTCAGAAGGCTAACCTCTAAGTTTATTGGGGATTAAGGGAGAGGTGTAATAATTCTATACAATGCACCATCATTAATAACAATGATCTTAGCATGATGAATACTAGAGCCCTTTCGCAAAACCAAAACTTTGCCATGAACAAAAGTAATCCCATCACCTTTATCTTCTAGAAAAGAAATAGAAGGTAATTTTTTCTTCAAACCCAGAACATAAAGTACATTGTTGAGGTGAATACTTCCACTGATATAATTCCTTTTGTTCGATAACTCTTCTTGTCTCCAAGTTTGACTGAATGAGAATAGGTTCCTTTTAACAAAGTCTGGAGCTGACTGCATTCAACTGTCATATGTTTGAAAGCTCCAATGTCAATATCCCATACATTATCATCCTTGAACATTAGATAAATTTTGAGGTCTAAAATGGGCTTCCTAAGGAATATTATAAAATAGTAGTGGAAATAATATAATTATATTACATCATCAAATTTTAGAGGTAAAAAAGAAAAAAGTACATTTTCAACTTATCTCCCTAGGTTCTATTAAAATTTCAAGTGAGAACACTCGTTAGATGCAAATCTAAATATAATTCCTCATCCAAGGAGTATGCATGTTGCATAGCTTCGATGGACTCTGTTACAAGAAAAATGAGAAATATATGAAAAATGTGATTGCAATCACATTTTTCATGTATTTTTAATTTTTTGTATAACATGGTCCATCAAAAGTATGCAACATGATGAATTAAATTATGCATCCAACGAGTGCTCTCGCTCGGAATTTGAATAAACCTAGGGAGATAAGTTGAAAATACAGGTTGAAAAAGTAGTTTTTTGTTTTTTATTTTTTTATTCTTTTTACCTTTTTACTTCAAAAATGGTGAATCACCCCCATGGGTGAAACCATCATCTTGAATCCTATTGGTTCGTATAAAGTTATTTTGGCTATACATTTTTATTTTGAGGCCCATTTTTGACCTCAAAATTTCTTTAATGAGTGCCTGTGAGACCCGAAAAGAAACTTCCAACCATTACTTTTTTTGTAAGCTTGGAGATGTATTTAAAGATCTATCCTTTGATTGTTACAACGAGGCTCCCAAGAAACTTGAAATATTTCTTCATAAACCTTTCCATTGAGAAGAAAGTGCCGAATAAGACACAATCTTCAATCTCCTCATTTCACCTTAGCTTTGATACCATGTTGGAAAACCAAAATTCTTGTATATTATAATTGACTTTCCTTACTTGATAATTACTTGTGATGTTAGTTGTCCTTTTATTACTTTTTATTTCTTGTTCATTAAGAAATTACACAAACAATGAATATCACAAAGTGACAAAGTACACAAGATATAGGCTCCAAGCTAGGACAAAATCCCTTCCAAGGGGAAAATACAGAAATAATACTTCTCTTCTTATAGAATCAATTCAAAATGATACTTCCAAGACCCAAATACCAAAGCAAAAAATGTTCCCAAGCACCAAGTCAACCCCTCAACAAGATCTCCTTTAAGCAAGATGAAATATTCCAAGGTCAACAAAGACAAAACCTTCTTTAGGTCTACTCCAATTACATCTCAACTTCCACCTCAGATCTGTAACTTCAACCTACAATTCTCGACCTTTCAATTAGCCCAAAAACCCTATTTTTTCTCACATGTGGACAAAATTAGGTCTGTTTTCATCCTTCCTTCATTCACGAGGTATTTCTCCTTGCGTTCTTGTCTTTCACACTTTCTTTTAATATTTTTTGATTGTATATCAAACTTGTTGTGCTTGATGTGCCAAATGAGTCAAATTTCCTTCTAATTAATAACCTTCTGAGGTGTTGAATAGGATTCCTTTAGGTCGACTTGTCCTTTTTAGGGCCGACTTGGTCTTAGAGGATAAATTATCTTTCTAGACTAAAAAATAATTATTTCCTTTTGTTAGAATGAGTCCAAATGGGACTATAATACATGACAAAAAACATTTATTGACCTAATAAGCCATAGAAACATGAAGAACATGCTTTGACCTAGACTTGAGCATGTATCCCATGTTTTGATAAATACAAATTCCTTTTCTCCTTTTATATAAAAAATATACAATGCCATCTTTACAAATGTAACTATAAAGATCAAATATAGTTACATTCTCCAACGCTTCCTCTTAACTAAGAAGGTATTCATAATCCCATCACGAGCTACAAGGATTATCAAGTTGAAGTATTCTCATAAGAAGAGTCAGATTGATAAGCCATATTTTAAGCATCAATATCACAACCAGTATTGTCAACAAGGCCTTAACTTGACAAAATCTACTTATATGGGAGCATAATGCTGGGAGACTTTATGTGAGATACCACACTACCTCTAAAGGCAAATACCCCATCTAGATGTTCACTAGGTATGTCCTTTTAGGACTATTCTTATCTTGGATTCCTACTCCTCAAAGAATATCAATCCTCTTTGACTACTCTTATCTTGGATGCCCCGCATCATCCTCAAAGAGTATCAGTCTATGAGTTCACTTCTATCTTGGATTTTCTAGTCCTCAATAAGTTCCAATCTCAAATGCTTATCCAATCATATGGACCCCATTATTTCTTCATGGCCTTCACTTAGACTTATGGTTGTTAGTCCTGGCCTAGTGCATGAATCATGAAGAAAAAAATATAATGTCCATCAACACTCCCTCCCGATCAAGGAAGAGATATCCACCAAACCAAGCTTTCTTCTTAAGTACTCAAGCTTCTTGTTTGGTAATTCCCTTGTCAGAATATAAACTACCTGTTCATATGTAGGAATATAATGTAGCTTCACGACCCCATCTCATATCAGGCTTTACTATACTGATACTTATTGTTTATATTCTTTTTCATAGTAAGAAACATTGGGTCCTCTATCAATATTATGCAACTTTCATTGTCACAATGTATACTTGTAGGGCTTGTTGGTCCTTCAAGTAAATTTGATAGAAGCTTTCTAAGCCAAACATCTTCTCTGCAAATTTCACTTGCAACAATGTACTTGACTTCAACACTACTCAAAGAAATAGTATATTGCTTCTTGCTCATCCATGACATCATAGAAGATCCCAAACTAAAGCATCTACTTGTAGTGATTCTTCCATCTGTCTCACTGCCACCCCAATCAAAATCTATATATCCCAAAAGTTGGATTTCATTACCAACATATATAAGGTAGTGATGCAAGGTTCCATGAAGATATCTTAGGATGTGTTTGGATGGTATCCAATGGTCATGCTTTGGTTCCATCTGAAATTGACTGAAGACATTTACGACAAAACAAATATCAGGTCTAGTATTCACAAGATGCATTAAGGAGGCAATCAACTGTAGCAAGTAGGATCCACCAGACTAGAATTTGAACTCCTCAACTTCTTTTGATTAGTAATCATAGGAGTTGTCATTGGATTTCTATCCATCATGCAAAATTTTTATAGTATCTTGATTACACACTTTCCTTAACCAAGACATATTTCACCTGTGTTTTTCCAGAATTCTAGTCCAATATAGTAATTCATAAGCCCAATATCCTTCATGCCAAAATCGACTTCCAACTGCCACTTGCATTCCTGAATTTTATGTGCCACACTTGTAACAAGTAGATCATCCGCATATAAAAGTATGATCATTGGTTCATCCTTGACCACTTTGATGTAGACGTTAGGATCTATAGAACTTTTGAAAAATTGAAGTCACAATTTGTATGCATCCATCCTAGCATACCATGATCTAGGTGCTTACTTCAAGCCATATAGAGCCCTCTTCAATATGTAGACGTGAGACTCCCTCTTATGGACTTGAAATCCTTGATGTTTCTCAATGTGAACCAGTTCATCAATGGTCCCATTTAGAAAAACTATTTTAACATCCATTTGATGAATGTTCCATCCCATAGTGGCAACCAAATAGACAAGCGATTTGATAGTTGTATATCTCAATGTACGAGAAATTTTTTCTTCATAATCGATACCTTCCTTTTGTGAAAATATTCTAGCCACAAATATTTATTTACACTTGTCAATTCTCCCATCCTCAAAATTCTTTATCTTATATGTCCATTTGGAAGTGACTAGATATTTGTCACTTGGTCTAGGAACAATTTCCTAGACATCATTCTTCATGAATGACTGGTATTCTTCTTTCATTTCAGTCCTCCACTCTTTATGTTTAGCCAAATATTCATAGGAGGAACGTTCAACTTCAATGAGATTAGTCATATAATATGCATAACCAGAATACCTTTTATGTCTTTTAATTTCTCTAAAGTTTCCCTTTGCTGTTGCATTTCCCTCTGTATCTTGTAGAGTTTTCCTCAACAAAGTAGGTCTCTTATGAGTTTCTAGAATAATAACACACTGCACAGGTTCATTAGGTCCTTTAACATCTTGAATTGATGTAGGATATTGAACATTGTCATCCTTAGATATTTCTTCAAAGATGGGTATCTCTTCTTCATCAAAACCAACTAGAATATATTTAGATCTCTTGTAAATTACATTTTCATCAAATATGAGATCCATGCTTACTTCAATATGAAAATCCTCTTTAATGTAGATTCCATACACCTTTTATGAAGCACTATAGCAAAGATGTGTTTTTTACTAGTAGGATCCAATTTCTTCCTCTTGTCTTTTGGAATATGTATGTAAACTGGACATCCAAATATTAAAAGATGATCCACACTAGGCTTCTTTCCTGTAAATGCTTCATCTAGAGACATATTGTTGAGAATCTTATGAGGACTCTGATTATGAAAGAAGACAACTATTACCGATGCTTCTTCCCATAAGAATTGAGGGAGATCTTGATCATGTAGCATGGCTCTAACACATTCTTCAATTGTTGTGTTCTTTCATTCAGCCACATCATTTTATTCTAGATTATAAGGAATAACTAGATCCCTCTTAATCCCTGGTTCCTTGCAAAATGATATAATCTCTTTGGAGGTATATTATCCACCATTATCAGACCTTAGGGTCTTGATCTTCCTTTCTGTTGGATTCTCCACTTCATTTTTGAATTCTTGAATCTTCTCAAATACCTCATCTTTATTCTTGAGGAGGTATGACCATGTTTTCCTAGAGTAATCATCAATGATATTACATAATATTGATGACCTCCAAGAGATTTTACTACCATAGGCCACTTGTCCGAGTGTATGAGATCTAATATTTCCTTTCATCTGGTATCATTTCTTGCAAAAGGTTTATTTACATTCTTTCCTAGAGCACATCCCTTACAGATGCCTTCATGGTATTCCTTTAATTCAGGGATTCCAATGACCATTTTACTTAGAGATGGCATTATCTTATAGTGAAGGTTTCTATACCTTCTATGACATAGTTCTGAAGGGATAAAATCTAAATGTATTAGGGATTGAGGGAGAGGTGTAAGAAGTATATACAATGCCCTCTCATGAATCCAAATTATCTTAGCATGATGAATACTAGAGACCTTTCCCCAAACCAAAGCGTTTCCATTAATAAAAGCAATCACAGCACCCTTATCTTCTAGACAAGAAATATAAAGTAAATTTTTATTCAAACCTGGAACATATAGTATGTTGTTGAAGTGAATACTTTCACTGGTCTCTAGCTCCAGAGAAGTAAACCCAATTCCTCTCACTAGATAAATATCATTGTCTCTAATTTCAACTGAATGGGAAGAGGTTCCTTTGACAAAGTATGGAGTCATCCGCATTCATCTGTCATATGTATAGAAGCTCCATTGTCATTAAACCATACATTATCATCCTTGAACTTTACCCGTGAGAGCAGAAATTATTTTTCCAACCATTAATTCTTTTGTAATATTGGAGATGTATTTAAAGATATATGCTTTGATAGTTACAATGAGGCTCCCAAGAAACTTGAAACCATTATTCATAAAGCTTGTGATTAAGAAGAAAGTGCCAACTAAGATGTGACCTTCAATCTCTTTGTTGCACCTTAGCTCTGATAACATGTTGGAAAATTAAATTTCTTGTATATTATTATTGACTTTCCTTACTTGATAATTACTTGTGATGTTAGTTGGCCTTTTATTACTTTTTATTTATTATTCATCAAGCAATTATAAAAACAATGAAGATCACAAAGAGGCAAAGTACTCAAGATATAAGCTCCAAGCCAGGGAAAAAAACACTCCAATGGGAAAACCCAAAAACAATACATCTCTTCTTATAAAATCAATTCAAAATGAGACTTCCAAGACCGAAAGACCAAAGCCAAAATTCTTCCCAAGCACCAAGTCAACCCTTCAACAAGATCTCCTTCAAGAAAGATGAAATATTCCAAGGTAAAAAAAGATCGAAACTTCTTAAAGTCTACTCCAAATAGGTCTCAAATTCCACCTCATATATGCAACTTCGTCCTACAATTATCGACCCTACAATTAGCTCAGAAACCCTATTTTTTCACATGTGTGGACAAAGTCAGGTTTGTACTCTTCCTTCCTTCCTTCTCTAGGTATTTATCCTTGCCTTATTGTCCTTCACACTTTCTTTTATTCTTCTTTGATTGTAGATCAAACTTGTTGTGCTTGTTATGCTAAATGCGTTGAGGTTCCTTCTTATTTATAGCCATCTCAAGAGGTTGAATAACCTTCCTTTGGGTCGACTTGTCCTTATTAGGGTTGACTTGGTCTTGGAGGATAAATTAGCTTTCTAGACTCAACAATAATTATTTTCTTTTTGTTGCAATGAGTCCAAACGAGACTATCATACATGAGAAAAATTATTTATTGACCTAATAAGCCTTAGAAGCATGAAGAACAAGCTGTGATCTAGACTTGAGTGTGAAACCCATGCTTTGATAATCAATTTTTTTTCTTCTATTTTTTATATACAAAATATACAATGTGATGTTTACAAAGGTCATTATCAAGACCAAATCTAGTTACATTATCCAACAACATTTTCCTGCAATAAATTGTGTCTTTCTTTCTTATAGATTGTGTGTGTTTCTTTAGATTTTCTTGGATTAGGATAAGAAGAATTAATGTGCACAATGTGTTTATTTTCAAATTTAATTTATGTTCTTGTATTTTCTTGGGCCTAGTTTTTATTATGGTGTGTGTAGAGGTGATTTCACAACTGCTGCATAATCAACAATGACTACTGTAAAATTAGTCGAACTGTTGCAAAACTACAGAGATTGCTGCAAAATCATATCCTGGTAGGAATTCTTCTTCCAATTGGAATAGTATCATTGAGTTTAAGTGTTGACTCAAACTACAACACTTAAGAAAATCATAATTAAACCAATTTCAGTAGTTGTACCCCACTTGGCCATGATTTGTCATCGCCTGTAGGTTTTCTTGCATAAGAATTAGTAGGGATTTTCGTACTTGTGCATATAGCACATAGGCCTGATAAGTATAATAGACCCTGGGTTGGGAATTAAATGGTTATGTGAATTCTCTTCATCATTACAAATATAGAGACAAGTATTTACACCATTATTTTTGGCACCATTATCGGGGAGGCAATCGAAAGCATTAGAAGTTTTTATCAAATAGAGATGACACTAGGAGTAGAAGTGACCAAAGGGAGATATTTAGCTAACCCTTTCAGTAAACTATGTCTCGAATGTCCTACATTTAAAGAATGTTATCCATAGATAGGACACCATAGGTAGGAAAATTAAAAAGTTCATAAAATCCCCAATACATGGTGTAGTAGGAGACACATCTAGTAACATTTTACCAAATAAGGAAACCCCTTGAAGGTCAATTTTGGTTAGAATAGTGCAATAGTGCAACCATCGAAATGTGAAGTACGAAAAGGGGAAATAATGACATTGAATGATGAGCTAGAAATCCCTTTAGGATCTAATAAAATGAAAACCCATAAAATACAAGAGAGGAAGATATAGGAGATGAAGGAGTGAATGGACCAAGGAAACAAGGCCTTGTAATTTTCTAGTTTCCTATCCATGATCCAAATTTAATATTTCAAATGAAGAATATTCCTCTCTCTTCCCTCTCGAATTTCCATGGCCTTTATAAGGAAGACCTTGATACATTTCTTTTTGAGTTTGATGTTCTTTGTTGTACTTATGACTATTCAACGAATGCACAAAAATTGAAATTATTTCCTGCAACCTTGAAAGATGCAACTCTTCATTGGTTTATGGGGCATGGGGGGAACCCATTCGAACCTGGTAAGAGATGAAGAAAATATTTTTGAAGAAATTTCAGGACTATTATAAGTCTGAGATATTAAGGAGGAGATCTTCAGGATGTCCCAAGCCAATGATCAGAGTCTGGAAGATTATGTGGAACAATTTAAATATACCCTACTAAGGATGAAGTATAATTCCCTAGATCTTGAAACCTTGCATATCTTTTTTACTCAAAGGAATACAAGCAGACTGCCTTGAAACCTTAAATATCATGGATGTAGGTGATATTTTTCAGCTGTATTATGACAAGATTTATGGATAGTGTACATGGTATTCTCGAGGAAGTTCAAAATATAACATAAATTCCCAGGATGTGACTTCTAGGTTTAATAGATCCAGTGGAATAAGGGTAACTAAAGCCGAGCTAGGGAGTATATTAAACTTGACATCCTTAGTACCTTAAACTCTCAATTAGATACCTTTCAAGCCAAGAAAAAGAAGGAGGATGTTGATTTAGCCTTATCTATATTTTGCTCCAAATGTTGTAAAAAACACTGTCTTAAGGAGTGTCTAATGAATAATATTGCGATATGCAATATCTGTGAGAAAAAACATCGACTCAAGAATGCCCTTCTCTGCCTCGGCTCAAGACCATGTTCCAAGAAACTAATGAAGAGTGAAAAAATGTTATTCATGGCCCAAATGAAGCCTTGAACCCCTTAATCATCTAGAAACACACCCCCTAATCCATCTCTATATCCTCCACCAACTTTTGGCTGGTACCGTCCTATGCCTCGGTCGTAGCGGCCCCCAAAAATGTAAAATTAGGGGTAGGTCCTAGGCTAGGGAGGAACTTCTTCTTTTGGGAATACGACATTGCAAGCACCACCTCAAAATTATTCACAAGAACTTCGACTACCATCAAATGAACCTAATCAAACTCAAACTCAACAAAGACCTTAGTTGCCAATACCACTGATTCCTAATATGAACAATAAAGTATCTCAACCCACCTACAATGTCAAGCTACGCTTGTTTTCAACTTACAATTTGTCATTAATGGACTATGAGGATATTCTTCTATGTTATGAGAAGGTACTCCAAAATCAGAATTCTCCTAACATTCAAGAATACGATGATGAGGTACTCCCCAACAACTTGGTTTACTTCCATCTAGAACTCAAGATATGACAATTAATCAACCTCTTGAAAAATAAATTTCTCCTTATGCGAAATGTTTGAGTGTGGAAAATCCCTTTGTACAACCTAAGTTTGATTTTCTATAATATCTAAAGAATATATGTGTGAAAATTCCACCTTTCCAAACCATTAATGACGTTCCCATATATGTAAAATCAGTTTGTGTATTATGTTTGAAAAGGCTAGGGAAGAAAAAGGACCCTAAGACATTCCATGTTGTAGGGAAATTATTTGATCTAATGTCAATGAAGATACTCATAGAAAAATATGGAGATCCTGGGAGTCCTGTTGTGATAGTCAATATTAACAATCCCCCTATAACAAACACTCTAATTGACCTAAGGGAAACCACCAATGTAATGACTAAATAGACGATGAAAAGTCTTGGCTTAGTAGGTCTGAGACCAACTCCCACCATTCTCTAGCTGGTTGATCAATCTACTATCAAGCTAGAAGGAGTGGTGGAAGATATAATTATTTCCATTGATTTCATATTTCTTCAACCTAAAGCTAAACTTGGTGGTTATACATTTATCCTAAGGAGACCTCGGTTAGACATGGTAGAAGCCTACATCAAATGTAGGTCTAATAACATGACTATTTCACATGGGAACTCCATGAACAAGCTTACATTGTATCCACCTACCAAACCTTCACTGGAATTTGAGAATCCTTTATGGTTTGATAATAGTGGTGAAGAATCCACCAGACCTCTGTTGACTCTTCAACAAGCTATTACTTTCAAAGAAGATATTGAATATGACTTAATTTGTACCATATTAACCAACCCTTATGTCGACCATCTCTCATCATATGAAAAAGTCTTATGGAAACCTTTTCAAGAGACATGCTCACCTGTTGAGTTGGTACAACAATTGGATGCAATAGCCTAACAAAGTAGTGATACTAGAAAGCAAACTAAGATTGACGAAATATATCCTAGAAAGACTCTTAATATCAATGCCTAATTAGATACTTCCTAAAAAAATAAACTGGTAGAAGTACTCCAATGGAACAAAAGTTATTAAATTTTAATTTTATTTATCCCATTTATGACAACAAGTGTGTTTCTCCTTTAGTTTTTTCCCCAAAAAGAATGGGAAATGATGAGTATGTATCGATTATTGTTGAATAAGGCTACTTTGAAGGATTATTTTATTGACTAAGTCTTGGATACCCTAGACGGAAATAATTTTTTCTCTTTCCTTAATGGATTTAGTAGTTATATTCAAATTCAGGTAGCCACTAAAGACCAGGAGAAGACTATTTTTACTTATCCATGGGGGAACATATTGAAGAAATTAATGTGTAGATTAAAAAATGCTCATGAAATTTCCTAAATCACAAGATTTGAAGCTACTCTACTGATATGTGGAAGTTGATTCACCATCTAGAACACAAATCATAGAAATGAAAAAAGAAACATCACACATGCACAAAGATATATCTAGGGGAAAACAATTGCTCAAAAACCCTTCCTATCTGTATTGCATTAATTAGAGAATAGAAATGAAATACATGTGCTTGCTCGAGCCTTATCACAAACTGCAAGTGTTTAATCTATCTCTCTACCTGAATCACTGAATATGGACAACACTTAGCCAATTTTTAAGCCCTCCAAGCTCCCATTTCCTTGCGTTGCTCCTTCAGGAAATTGGCCCCTATTATTTAGGAATTTCCCACAATTGAATTGCACAATTACTTTATGTTCTTCCTATGACTGAATGCACCACCTGTACACATGGGAATATGATACAACTGATAGTACACTGCCTTGGAATCTCCATCTCAATTGGATAACTCAAATGATCTAAATGCAACAATTATTTTGGGCTAATTGATCAGTTAACTAGTTGATCACTGAGTGTGGTTGAAGTTGCACTTCCACAACTTGACCTCCATTAGTTCTTCCGACAGTTAGAACTACTTTAGTTGAAAACAACTCAAATTAACTGAAATAGATTGCTACAAATTAGCAATCAATCTTACTGAACTGAACTCAAGCTTCCCCAACTCGAATTAATTGAGTTAACTAAGTGAAAAGTGCCATGTCACCTCAATTAACTACCTCCAAGATTTCTACTGAAGTAGAAATTCAAATTTTCTCTGGTTTTAAAAAGGCAAAGTCAAATTGATATTTTATTGATGCATATTCAACACTCCCTCTTAACAAGACAAGAATTATCAACCACCCCTATCCTGTACCTGTGGAAATCAAACTTCCCTCTTGGCGAGGCCTTTGTCAAAATATCAACATCTTGTTCCTCTATCGAAATGTTCTGCAACAACATAATCCGCCTTTGCACACAATCCCATAGATGGTGATACCATATACTAATATGCTTGGATTGATCATGAAAAACAAGTTTTTTAGAGAGTTTGGTGCAACTTTGATTATCACAGTAAATCACAGTTGGATCCATCATTTGACCAAACAAGCCAACAAGTATCTTTCTCATCTAGATCACATCACATTCTTCTTGACTTACAACCATGTATTTTGCTTCTGCTGAGCTGAGTGCCACATATATTTGATTCCTGTTGTACAAAGAAACCACTGTAGGCCTATCACTGAAAATTACACCTAACATACTCTTCTGGTCTGATGGACTCCCTACCCAATCTGCATTTGTGAAGTGACATAGCTTCACTCCCTTTGTCCATCTGTACCAAATTCCAAACTTGGTAGTTCCTCTAAGGTACCGTAGAACATGCTTATCTTCCCTCCAAAATAGTTTGGTTGGCCTGACTATAGCTTGGCTCAGATGGTTGACTACAAGGCACATATTTGGTTGTGTTCTCACAATATACATGAGTGAACCCACCAAATTTCGGTAAACAGTCGTATCCACTTCCTCACCTGAACTAGCATCCTCTTTCCTCCAGTTGGTTGTTAGAGGAGTCTCCATGGGTTTACACCTGTCCATGCAGAACCTATGAAGTATCTCGTTGGCATAATTGCACTAAGAGACAATCAGTTCCCAATCACCTTGCCATACTTCCAATTCAAGTAAGTAGTGCATTAGGCCCATATCCTTCATCTCAAAATCTCTTGCAAGGTCCTCCTTGCAAGATATAATCAACTACTCATCACTAGTTAAATCAAGTCATCAACATATAAAATAATAATCAACAATTTACCTTCTACCAAAATATGGCAGAGGTTTGCATCTGCTTCAATTTTGGTGAAGCCTAAATCAATGAGATAGCCATTGATCTTGGTGTACCAAGCATGAAGTGCTTGCTTGAGACCATACAAAGGTCGCTTGAGTCTGCAAACATAAGACTCTCGATCAAAATTCTCAAATCCTTCTGGTTGCTCAATATACACCTCCTCCTCAATAACTCCATTGAGGAATGTTGTTTTCACATCCATCTGGTGGATCTTCCACCCCATATGTGTAGCCAGAGAAATTATTTATCTGATAGATGAGTACCTTGCTACATGAGAAAAGGTATCCTCATAGTCAATCCCCTCAACTTGAGAGTACCCATTGGTCACAACTATAGCCTTGTACTTTTCTATGCTTCCATCGACTGCATGCTTCACTTTGAAGATCCATCTTGAACCCACAATTGATTTGTCCATTGGTCTTGGGACCACTTCCTAAACATTGTTCTTTACAATGGATTCGTACTCCTCCACCATTGCATCAACCCATACTGGTTTCTATACTTATTCCTCAAAAGAGGATGGCTCAGTCTCTACTAGCTTAGTCATTAGAGTCATGTAGCCAATGTACCAATCTGGTGATCTTATCTACCTTTGCTGATTTGAAGGAGCACCCACATTTTTCCTCCCATCTTGCACATGTCTCTCAAATTCTCTAGTCCCTTTCCTGCCTTCTCTAGATGGTTATGATTGAGTGTATATCTCCACTCTTTGATCCTAAACTTGTGGCTTCTCCACAACATCTTGAGGCTCCTCTTTTGGAGCTACAATATCCTCCTCTGGTGGGATCTGAAGCTCCCTCTCAAGAGAGCACCACATGGTTTTTTCTTCATTAAATTTTACATCTCTTCACACAACTATCATTCTGAGGGATGACATGTACACACGATAGTTGTGGGGAGTTTTTATGTAACCCATAAAAAACACCAATTCTACTATCAACTCTAGCTTCTTCCTTAATTCTTTGGAGACATGGTAGTAAATATAGGCTCCAAAAATCCTAAAGTGTGACACATTTGGCTTCCTCCCTGAGAAATCATCCTTCAGTGTAATCATTCCAAGAATCCTACGAGGACTCCTATTTTGCAAATAGATTGCTGTGTTGCTTGCTTCAACCCACAAGTGCAAAGGTAGTCTTTGGTCATGCAACATCACCCTCGCTACTCCCACAATGTTGCAATTCTTCCTCTCAGCCACCCCATTCTGTTGTGGGTTGTGGGCTGCTTTCAAATCCCATCGAATGCCTTATTTTACACATAAATTTTTAAACTCATTTGACATGTACTCGCCTCCATTAGTGCTCCCGAGAGCCTTCACCTTATCGCCTGTTTCTTTCTTGACAAATTCTTTGAATTCTAAGAACTTGGAGAAAGTCTCATCCTTCTTTTGCATGAAGAAGAACTAGCGGTGAGTAGTCATCAATAAAAATGAAAAAATATTTGTGCCTGGAAGTGGAGGATGTCAAGAAAGGTCCACAAACATTAGAGTGGATACTTTCAAGGACTGCATGTGATCTACTATCTTGATCATTGAAAGTGGATTTTATGTACTTCCCCAAGGTACGCCATTTGCATGTATCCTGATTCTCTAGTTCTCCTTTGGGGAGGTCTATGGTTATTTGGTACATGATCTTCAAAGCAACATGATGCAATTGGCCAGGTATTCTATTCGAAAGTTCATCGATATCGTGACTCTTCAGCTTCTTTTCCTTTGTATTCAATGCAACACAATCCTCCACATCTAGCTTGTAGAGGTTCTTCAAATGAACCCCGCTTTGCTTCACCTGTCCCATGGTTATTTGTCTCAGGAATTCCTTTCCTTTTATGAAGATCACGTCATAACCACGGTCTTCCAAAACTGCAATAGAGACAAGATTATTCTTTAGACCTGGAACACACATCACATCCTTGAGTCTGAGAGGGGAGACCGACTTCCTCTAAAATGTGACTGTACCAATCTTGGTTGCGCTATACCTTCCATCATATCCTATCTAGATGTGCATCTGGAGATATTTATCCTCCAAATCACTGAAAAAATATCTATTCGAACGAAACACCGCTGTCTGAATAACACATGCTCCCCATCACTGTGCTGTCCATACATGCAATGAGAGTAAATACAAGCTTGAACCATGAAGCCAAAGCTTCGCCGGCTGCTCCTCCTACGTTTCTTGCTTTTATTCTTGTGTGGACACTTTGTGGAATAGTGCCCAAATTCATGATATTGAAAGCAATTGATTATGGAAAAGTCTTTCTTCTTTCCCCCTTGACTAGATTCTACTTTGGATTGGGATTTCTTCCCATTCCCTTTCTTTACCTTTCCAGCTAAGGCACAATTCTCTTCATCCTCTCCCTTGGATGAAGTCATGTCTCTGGTATTCTGACTTATTTCCTCCTATACCAAATCGAACCGTAGGCATTCCCAATTTGGTATTTTCTCCTGCCTTTCACCAAATCTTGGTAGATGTGCCATCTCTTGGGGAGGCATAGAAGGGTTAGGCTTACAAAATCATCCTCTGCTAAAGTAACACCAACTTGACCAAGTTCATCATGACATTGTGTGAACCTGCTCAAGTACTATGGAATAGTATTGTTATTTTGCATCTTGATATTTCAAAGCTTTTGCTTGAGTTCTAACTTCTTGTGGTCACTATTATTATGAAACATATCTATCAATGCTTGCCACATTGCATACAAAGTCTTTTTCTTGTGGATATTTGAGACAATATGGTCTTGTACTCCCTCCAATATGATTCTCCTTGCCTGGGCTACACACTTCTCCCATTCTGCTAGATCCTGAGCATCAAATGTTGTTGGTTTTAGAATATCAGTATCAATGAATACCTTCAAACAATTATCTTCCAGCACTTCCTCCATGCCATCTTTCCAACCAACATAATTGAAGCTTCCCTCAAGGTCATACTCGAGCCTTATTCCATGGAAATCCATCCTTCTAGCTCTGAAGAATTAATCCTGCAATTCCATTCCGCCTGCAATAACAACTACGAAATCTCTGCTCTACAATGAATCCTACTCTGAAACCATGTAGAAAATAATGTGTAGATTCAAAAATGCTCATGAAATTTCCTAAATCACAATACTTGAAGCTACTCTACTTATCTATGAAAGTTAATTCACCATATAGAACATAAATCATAGACATTCAAAAGGAAACATCACACATGCACAAAGATTTATCTAGGGGAAAGAAACTGCTCAAAACCACTTCCTATATGTATTTCATTAATTAGAGAATAAAGATGAAATAGATATGCTTGCTCAATCCTGAGCACAACCTACAAGTGTATAGTCTATCTCTCTACTTGATTGAATGACTCTGGAAAACAATTAGCGTTATAGCATCATTTATCACCATTGTATACTTGATGTTATGAGTCATTGCCTTGGGCAACCCTTTCCCTTTAGACTTGGTCCATTTACTAAAAAACATTATTTTATATTCCATACATGACTCTGCCCTTCAAAAAGCATGTGCACACACGGGTCCAACTATACCCAACCTGTATATATAATTTAAAATATTAAAAAAATATAGATCCCTATTTCATGGGTGGGGTTTATGGGTTACACTGGAAGCCCACCTATAAGAGCTCGTGGCCTAATTGTGTCCCAACTGAAACAATTGTTTTGGGGTGATATAAATACACCTCATGGGAAGGCCTAAATGGGGAGAGAAAGATAGGATATTTATATTATATCAAATTGGTCCTTGGTCAAGTTTGATTTATCCTTGTGCCTCCTGCACTCCTAGTTATAGGAAACCCTTGTTTCCTCATAGAGATGTCCATCTTCTTTATATGGCATATATGTGTATGCATTTGAAAGAGGATTGTTGAGGCTTGGGTTGGATGGATCCGAAGGAAGGTTTTGCTTGGAGGCGTGGTCAAATCAAGTTGTATTCTTCCACATTCTTTGCAGACATCAATAAAGAAGCTCTATCTTGTTCCTTATTTGATGATCTTTATGCTTTAACTCATGCTATGGTCTAATTATGTATGATCTCATGTTTTATATCTATATGCTTATATGATCTAACATTTGTATCTTAAACATGATTTGAACTACTTCTAGTATATATGATTTTCTTGAATGAGTTGTAAGCTTTGAATCATTGGAGGAAGCAGAGGGTTTGGACCCTATGGGAACATCCTCAAGTGTAGGACCTACGGTTTCTATCTCTTCATCCCACTTTAGTAGTTTAAGCATTAAGACTGCTTGTTTGCTTGATTCTTGTTGGTGTATGCCCTTCGATCTGTTGGGGTTCTCAACCCAGACCCTAAGGTGTTTTATCCTATAACAATTAGCTAATTTTCAAGGCCTCCAAGCTCCTATTTCCTTTTTACCCTTGACTTACTAATATACACTAAAATCAAGCACTAAAATAAAATGAACTAGAATTTTTTGATTTGTCATAGTTACATCAACTAGTCTAGATCATTTAGGGCCTTGGATTATGTTTGTGGAGAGTTAACTCTCCAAGGCCACTCTGAATTTAAACATAGAAGTTTATTAAAAGAGTGAAATCTAGTGTCATTAAGTTTTCCGAGAAATCTCTTCTCTTCTGGGAGTTAAGCATGAGGGCGAGTGAAGGCAGGGAAGAGAAATAACCCCTCTCCTACTTGTCGGATCCTAACCAAAGACTATTACCCTCGGCTTCCAATATGAATTGGTGACCTTAGTTGCCATTCCTAGGGACCACATAGGTGACTGGGGGGGGGGGGATACCCGTGGTACCTGAGACAAATGTTGTATCATTCTCATTAGTACTTTTGGAGGGTGCCCTTGTGAAGCTCGGGTACTTGCACCGACAAAGGATTTTGTCTAGGGGTCAGTGTAACTGTTTATGTTACCTTCGTTGGTAGGTTTGGGCCGTAATTATCCCAAACTATCTTCAAAAGGTCCTTTACTTCACTTTCTTGTATTTTGGTGTCCGGTCCTCATCACCCAGAGCAGAAATACTTGGAAGTTACTTGATTGGTTGCATCTTTAGGGACTTTATAGTGGAATGCTCTTTTCTCTTTATATTTAGTTGGATTTAGGTGGATTTGTCTTGTTACTTTTGAACCTTAGATTTTGTGTGACTATCCAACCACTCCACTGGTCTTGAAAGGGTTTTGATATTTCTTTTTAAGGTTGTGGAGTTTCCTCCTTAAGGGTAAAGTTTTGATTGTGCATCTCTCTTCTTGGAAATTCATTTGTACGATCCCGTAAGGGAAGAATTTGTGTATAAGTTGGGTATGGCCAATATTCCTACGGAGGCCAACCAAGGGACCCTTCCAAAAGGGGATCCTTGTGCTTTTCCTTTCTTTGGATGTTGGTACCCCCTTGATGTCCACTACAAATATTCCTGGATTGAATGTTGGAATACCAGTTTGGCTGTGGTCCACTCCAAATATTCCAAATGTTCTTGAAGCTTCTCAAATGTATGCTTTATTTTAAGGGAATCAAATGGGTGTTACTTTTTCATCTTCTCCTCCCTCTTATAATAAGAGATCTAAAAATAAGAGAAAGAGGATGAAGAAGAAGAATAATTCTATCCACGAATCATCACCAACCCCTACAAGTCATGTTGGAGATGAGATTTCAGTTGCTGCAAGTCATGCTGGGGGCATAAGTCTAGTCACTACAAGTCATACTAGAAATGGGTCACCTACCTCTATGAGTCATATTTTTGTTGACTCACCTGCTTCTGTGAGTAGGATTGGGGGCATAAGTCTAGTCACTGCAAGTCATACTAGAAATGGGTCACCTACCTCTGTGAGTCATATTTTTGTTGACTTACCTACTTCTGTGAGTAGGACTGGGGGCATACGTACTATCTCCCTTAGGAAAGAGTCACTAACCTCTAGGAGTCATGTTGGGGACTCTCCACCAACCACTGCTAATCATGTTGGTGAAATGGATGTTGATAAAAAACCTAGGCGTAGAAGATTTAAGCCAAAGTTCCCTTGTAATCTATGTAAGGGAGACCATCTTACTCATTTGTTCCCTGGTAGTTCAATGGTACAAAGGTTATGGTCCAAGTCTGAAGGTTATTCTACTCCTGAATCTGTTATGGTTTCTCAACAGTCCAATCAACCATTGGTTGATGAAGTGGTTGAGCCAGTGCAATCTCTGGCTGATTCCACTCCTCTTTTTGGGGGTGAAGTGCCTAACAACATAGTCTTCTTGATTTCTAGTACGAAGTCTTCTTGTCTAGGGGGAACTCCGGTCTCTTCGAGTGTACTTCCTCCAAGTTCTAGGAGTGTTTCCTTTGATTGAGATAATCTTGTCGAGCCTCATCTTCCTTCTACTGCACCTTTCCAAATAAGGGTTAGAATTAATTCCACAAACGTCTATTAATGTATGGTGGATAAAGGATCCTCTGCAAGTATTATATTCTCCTTGACTTGGAAAGCTTTGGGTTCTCCAAAGTTGTTGGCAGCTGATATTCAGTTGTTAACCTATGATAGAAGACCTCGTGAATCTATGGGTGTTCTTCCTCAATTTCCTGCTACTTTAGGTGGGAAGATTGTCTTAATCAATATGATGGTGGTTGATCACCCTTTATACTTTAATATGCCACTTGGGCATGATTTTGTCTATGTTATGAATGCTTTGGTGTCTTCACTCTTTCGAGTGATGTAGTTTTCTCATAATAAAGATATTATCACTATTGATCAACTTGCATATGATAATCACCCCCATAATTTGAATTTACTACATAATACCCCTTGGTATGTTCCAAGTGTTTAGGTAGACTCTACTCAGCCACAAGTGAACTATGTGACATTGTATCCTCAATGTTTAATTGCTTATGAGAAGGATCCTTTGAACTATTATTTTCCTTCTCGGGACTTGGTCCTGACAGTTGACTGAGTGATTTCTCCTATGGGAACATGGGACCCCTTAATTACCTCTTTTGATCCTTCTGGTTCTCATGATTTCTTGGAAGTTGAGTTGCCTACACGGGAGGAACTTTTTGAAGCCATGAGTTTTAACTACCAAAGGAGTCCTTGGCCTAAGCCTCACAAGGGGCTTGTCCTGAAGAACTATTATGCATAAGTTGCAAGGCTGCATGGTCCCCTATACCATATTGTACATATAAGTTACACATTTTCAAAATTTGTATTCTATAACACAAGGTTTTATCTGAAGTTTATATATGGGATGTATTACCTTCTTGTATAGTGTTCCTAATTATGTCTACAGAACTTGGAAGACCTCCTTTGGGCATTTTATGGTTGATCCGCTCTGACAGGTATTGGTTCTTAAAACTGGCATATAGGTTAGGTTTTTCACTTGCATTATGGATTTACAATTTCCTTTTCCATTTTAGTCTTAGGATCGACCCCACCAAGATATGATGAATAACCTTCTCATTGCTTAGAAGTGTCATAACTTGTGTGGTAGAGCCTACCTTGTCATGGGCACCCTAGATAGTACCTTGTTGTCATAGGGAACCCATGCCAAAATTTTGTTCTTAGGCTCAGGAGTCCTCTTTAGTCTCTCCATGACTTTGCGATGAAGCCTCATTCCTCTTCTTCTTCACTATTTTTCTGGATTTATACCCTAGAGGCTCCCACATGTTGAGTTGTACTGCTGCATTACATGTTGACTATTTGTATCTTTTAGCCTTAAGACAGCTTCACTTGAACTCGTGTATAAGCCACTTTTTGACGATGTCTTTCTACAAAATCAACCTTGTAATCACTTAGTCTCTGCAACTTGACACCTTATGCCTGTGGAAAGAAGATTCATTTGAGTGTCATTGACTAATTTTGTCACCTTACATTGAGAATAGGAATGTTCCACTCCTAAGAATGAACGCATCTGTATTTAGACATTTGTTCTTTCCATTGTACCATAGGAATTATTTTATTCTTTTTTAGGATTTTTAAATATGAAAAAGTCAAAAAAATTATATATTGCAAAAAAGAGTGGGATTGAGACTTTACTTCCATAATTGATGGCAACAAGAGTCATTTGTGTCGCCCTTGAACAAGGCACTCAAAGCAAGTCTTTCCTCCATCGGGATGGACTTTAGTTTGATTTAGGAGAGCCATAACCTTGTGATTGAGTTAGTACTCCTCCGGTTGGTTATCTCTTCCAATCACATGGAGAATTTGTTTATGCACCTACATGAAAAACTTATACAAAGTTATCATATGCTGCCATACAATCACATTTGAGTTGTGCTTTTGTTCAAGGGAAGTGAACCTGAGTCATACTTTCTGTGGTGTCTCTTGACTCATTTTCAGTCAGCCATACCTGGTCTGTCAGGGTCATGTTCATTATCACATTAGTTATTTGGTCCTTTGTCATGCTATTTAAGAAGGTCTCCATTGACTTCTTACTGGAGGGTCTGCTCTTATCTACTTCAAAAAATTTCTCTGAGAGTAGGCCTAGAGATGCAACCTGGCGCTATTTCCATCATTGATAAGTGACCTTGTACTCAAGATTGATCAATATCATGGGTCTTTTACTGAATGGTTTCCCTTGTGTTCAATGTCAACCTACATTATCACACATTGGGATTCGTGCAATACCTTGTTTTCTATTTGACCCTATTGGTGGATTCCTTGCCTCTGTATCGTCTTTCATTATTGGTTGGTTAAAAGGGTTTCTGTTGTGTGCCAACCACATCTTGTGTACTATGGAAACATGCTTCGGTATGATTACTTGATATTTCTTCATTCGATTCCTTCCAAACTATAAGCGTACGGGTTACACTTGCGCTAAATTGATGTGGGATGCCTTAATGACTTCCTTCCAGCAGATCTTCTCCCATTTGTTAGTGTCGGTATCTGCATCCCTCCATCAGTGATCAAATTTCTCTTTTTGCATGCATTTTAGGTGTCCCATCCGATTAGCTACATTCCATTAGGTCATGGATCAACTGATGGTAGTGGTTCATTGTCAATTTCCCTCATGTCATTTACCTGCTAGCCTATTTTCACATGTTCAGGTCATTTACAGTCATTTTTTTTGTCATTACATTTGCAAAAATCATTTTTAGGGATTTAGGTCTCATTAGGTCTAGGGTTTGTCACCACGGTCAGCAAAAAACTCAATAAAGGGTCAACAGGCACATGAGGAGGTCTAATAAGTTCACAAAATCAAAATTTCAATGATGATATGCACAATAAATGATTTTTACCTCAAAACTCTGTTTTGAGGTGAAAACAGAGTTTTTATTTTCTATGTACAAATTTTTTATGTAATTTCAATATTTTCTATATGTAATAAGTTCAAAGCTGTTGCCCTTGCTCACCTTGCCAACTCCAGCCACTGCAGACAAAAACACAAGCATCATGCATCAATTTACCAAATGATCAAGAAAAGTCAATTTCAATGGAAAAATAGAGCTCAAGACCAAAGTGACTTTGACATTAGAAAAGTGGGTTTGAGAATAAGTAAAAATTTAAAGTCATTCCTATTTATAGTGAAAGGAGTGCCATTTGTCATTTCATTGTGAAAAATACCCTTGGAGAGTCAAAAATCATGATTTGGAGCAAAGGAGACAAAAAACCCTATTTTTCAAGCAACTTGGCCTGGCGTTGCACATTAGAGGCAGTGCGTTGCGCATCAGGCTGGCGCTGCGCATCATAGGATTTCATGCAGTGTAAATTTGAACGGGCACTGCACATCAGGAGGGCACTGCGCATTGGGCCTAGTGCGCTGCGCATTAGCCCAAAACTTGCTAAATCACTCCAAATCGTGCCATAACCCTCACAATTACTACATTTGAATGCTACAAGTAAGTTAACATCATCTCAAAGCTGAATTTGAGGTCACACTTTTGTTCTTCATAAATCTTGCATGTGGAAAATGAAACCCTAGTTTGTCATCACTGTTTTCCATTTCATTGTGCAATTTTCATTCCATCATCACAAAAAAAATTATTAAACCCTTTTCACTCTTTGATTACCCTAAAAACACTCAATTTATCCCATTTTCCCATATCCCACTCCCCTAAAACAACTAATTCCCTCACAAAACCCTAAATCCTTCACTAAACCCTAGTTTCCCAATACTAATCCCTTCATTCCCCAATTCCATTTCCCAAGAGTAAAATCTCTTCATACTCATCACCATTGTCCTCCTTCATTACCATTTTTCACCATATCTTCATCACATCATCTTCCTAGGACAACACTAAGCATCATGGCAAGAAATATTGACTCAAGCTATGAAGAAGAAACACAAAGTGACAGTTCAAGAGAAAGGAATGCACCGCCTAGGAGACCTCACAAGGGTGGGAAAATAATCAGAGAGGAGCCTATTAGCATTGCTAAACTTCATGCTTGTCCCCTTTCCACCACTTGTTTCAGATACCAATCTTGGTTTGAGTTTTGTGAGATAGTTGAGAGGGTTAAGTATCATCATGAATTAGCTAGGCAATTTGTCATCAACATGGAGGACAATATGGTACAACTTGCTGGCATCAATTTCACTTTTTCACCAACCATTATTGAAGAAGCAACTAGGATGCCAGATGTGGGGGAAGATGGAACAAAAGACAGAATATCAACAAACAGAACTATGAACCCTACATTAAAGCCAAATATCATAGTAAATTGGGCGGGGTGTTTCCTTTTAAGTTTTTGGAGGATCGGTATGTTACACTAATGAAACTCATCATTAAATACTTCACATGTGAGTGAAGGTTCTCCAGACTCTATGCCTATCATATCAGATTGCTTATGCATTTTACTAGGGTTAGAATGATGAGTATTCCATACTTCATTTGCAAAAACATAGAGAGGATGACTGTGCTTGCAAAGAGAAAACCATACCCATAGCAGCTTAATAGATTTTATCACTTTACTGTCATCAAGATTATTGTTGTGCATCAGTTCACTTAGTTGGGAGTGCCATGGGAAACCTTCATTGCCCATGAGATTTTCAAGGGGCCTCAAATTTTTGCAGAACCTCAAGAGGAAGGTGGTGTGGTTCTTCTGGGCAACAAAGAAAGCATGAAAGCAGAACTGAAGAGACTCACATTCTTGTGTTTAAAACTTATGAAAAGGGCACAAGAAGACTTTTTGCAGTGGCCAAATGAGTATTATCTCCACCAAGGGTGGAAGGGGTCTCGTTCTCTTCATTGGATAACAGGAAAATGCTATCTTCACCTGGGGTGAAAGGGGATTTGCCTTATTCTTCAGCAAAACAAGTACATGATAGAGGAAAGAAACCATTGCATGATGAAGGGCCTTCTAAAGGCCAAGACATGGATTTTATTTTGGTTGAGGAAGAGGACACTGATTTGGGCTCCCAAAGCTCAAGACTCAAGAATGTGATCATCAAGGAGAAAGAAGCTGAGATCTAAGCCTTATCACTTGATCTTGAGAGGGCTAAATGGATCATTAATTACCTTGAGCAATAGAACAAGAAATTGGAGGACAAGAAAACAATTATGGAGCTGCAAACCATAAGGGAAAACCGGCAAGTGGCAAAAAGAAGGAAAATCAAGTTGACTTCACTAGAGCAAGAAATAGAGGTTGAACGAGAATCATGGTTGGAAAGAGTGAATATCCACCTTGAGAAGCTGCTTGACAAGGCTAACAAGGAGAAGAACATGTTACGCCACATGGCTTATCACTACTTGGCCTGGAACAAAATTTGCAAGACAAGGATTAGAAGCCTAAAATCCAACTTAGGGAGAGCTTTAAAAGCCAAAAAGGAGAAAGATAAACTTAGAATCTTGGCTGAAGCTTCCTTGGCTTAGAAAAGCAATTGATAAGCTTACCTATTTCCAATTTTGAAGCATTTTGGAGAAATTTTTGTCATTTCATAAATTTTAATTGCAAAACACAGGAAATTTCCTCTGATGCGCAGTGCCACTGGTGCTATGCATTGCGCTAGTTTGGAATTTTGTAGAATGGCTTGCATTTTTGGATTCCTCATGAAAAATTACTAAAACCCAAAAAGTTTCATGAAGTTTGGAGGAGATTTGGATCACCTAAAGGGAAAAAAATACCTCAAAAATGCCCTCTCTGCCACTTTTTGGACCCACAGGAAGCAGTATTGGGAGAACTTATTTTTGAAGGGGAAAATGGACACCAAATCCAAAAATTCCACTCGTCTTAGAAAGTAGAGAGTCCGAGCTTTCCAATAAGACATCTTGGAGCTAATTTGGTGAAGGATAGGGCCTTAAAACTCATCTTGGAAATGGCGCTATGCATTAGGCTAATGGCGCTGCGCATCAGGCAAATTTTTGCCATTTTTGCTCAAAAACTCATATTTTCACCTAGTGTTATACCATTTTGACTTTTTCTTCTCTCATGGGAAAATTCATGATGTAATACGATGTAAATTAATGTGATATGGTGTAAGAATGATGAAAAATGACTTAGGGAGGTAGATACATCAATTTTAGGTGATTTTGAGCTTAATGAATCAATTTCCATAGTTTTAGAGGCAAGCTGTTCCACTGCCTATTTTTCAGTTCATAGTTTAGATCTTGTTGAAATAGATCATTGACTCATGGATTCGACCCCTGATGGCTGGCATAGGTGGTTTGATGCCTATATCTTGTACTTTCTTAGTCATTTGTGAAGGTTGGACTCTTGTGGATGCATTAAGCTACTTTGTACATCACTTCTGCAGTTTGGCAATGAAATGAACCAGGGTTTTGCAGCATTTTGTTGAATTCTTGTGGTAATGTGAATTAGAATTGTTTTTCCTCTATTGTTTTAGTTGATCTTATGTTTATATGTGCCATCATCTCTCTTATTCTAGATAACTAAATGAATCAAGTGTAAAAGGTAGAATCCATTGGTGTTTCAGTGCTCTGCCTTGGGGTTTATTTAGTTTTAGATGTTTTCTACTATCTGAAGAGGACTCATGACACTTGCACGCCCTCTCCAGCTCCTCACCAGTATTAGAATCACCATTACACTCATTTCAAAGTGCTAAACACTTTTTTACCTCGCTCCACAGAAACCTCTGCAAATTTGTGTTGATTTCCGGGACCCAAAGCTACCTTCCTCATCTGATCTAGCGACCAACCATTAAAATCAAACAAATTCCTTTGAGCAAGCATACCTAGCCCACAATTAGTTTTTATATCAGTCATCTCAAGCCTTACTTGCCATATTTTCTTTGAGATTGACAAGGAGAGAATCCTCTCCCGACTTGGTAGGGCTAGCTACCAGGTTAAGTGTGGTTTGACGTTACCCTAGACATGCCTTTCTCAGCTTGAGGTAGATTTAGGCCCTAACATAGTGGCAACCATACTGGGGAAGAGGTGACAAATCTTCTCTGGTAAAGATCATTCAAATTGCAGATCTGATTGCTGATGGTGGACAGTAGTCAGACACATATGAACGCTGAAATCATCTACCTGATGACTCCAATGTTCAAGGTTCTGAGCTTCGACTTCACTACCAAAGAATCCAGTTTTCAGAATGTTGATGGTAATCACTGATAACGGGGTATGTGGAAAATCCGTTATCTAGTGAAATGTTATTGATTTTAAGGGATGAGATAACAAAATTTCAGATTGATTAGAGTTTTTTAACATCATTGTTTCTTAGCTTGAAATCCAGTCGAATCACACCTGAGAATAAATATTGTTTTCTTGGCTTAGTGGTTGAAATATTGGAAAATGAAATTTAATTATTGGATGTTCAAATTAAATCACATGAATTCCAAGACCCTAAATAGTTCTTGGAAACTCTCCCTCCTCCCAAAGAAGAAAAGATAAGGTTGCCCTTGGATGGTTGGATTGAAGGATGTTATGATTTACGACGAGGATGTGACAATCTCCAACCAAGAGCATATGTTAATGAGTTGGGGCAGCAAATAGAATCTAGTTTCTATGATCCCATAGAAGCATATATGGAATATATTTTTAAGTTGAAAGAAAATCCAGGTTGCCTTTTACAGAACCAGAGGTACTATGGGTATATACTGCTAGTAGGATTTCCAACTATCTTCTGGTTCAAACACTATAAAAATACAACATCATTGTCACAGTTACTTGATTGGTTGATATGGAATTAAAACATCACTTGATATATTGGTTTTTCAGCAAAGTAGGTTAGGTTTGTACATAAATAAGCTACCAAAGGCAACATTTCAGTTTTCGGTATTTGTTTATGTACAGGTTGCAGTAGGTGTATGTTTTATGGATTGATATAAGTTGTTTTGGGTTTGCAGTTGTTTGACCGTATTGCCTAATGGATGAGGCACTTGGTCTCTGGTGTTATTGACACCTCCAAGGATCTGCCATCCCCAATAAGGCCAATGTTAGTGCCAGTCTTTGCATCCTGTCACTAGGGATCAACATGAGCTCTTACTAGGTTTGGTTTGGTTAGATGTTTTGCACATGATATTCAGCACAAAACATATCACAAATGTGTCCATTAGAAGAAGCTTGGAAAAATATTTCCAACGGTATATCACACTCCTATAACCGATTTTTGGATCATAAGATATGATCGAAATGAATGATTGATTCTTCATTATGCATGTTTTGGGGTTAGTTGCTGCACACAGGGAAAAGTTTACTACATAATCAGTTTGGATAGGAATTTTACAAAAGTGAAAGATTATTTTGTCCATCACATACCAAATAACAAAAACCTCCTTCATCTTATGCATAGGTGCTACTATGTGGGAGATATGTAGTGATATTTGGAGCCTGCATTAAAACAAAGCAAAATTTTCATTTATTTTATTGTTTTAGTCATTTTACAACAGATGGAAAGTAATTTTGCAAAACCCAAGGAGGTTTTTGTTAACCACGAGCCATATAACAAAATCCTTTTTCAGTTTATTCACAGGTGTCGTGAATTTGAATATGTGACTAGATCTTTACAACTCATTTTGACAGATTTAAGTTTTTAATGATTTTCTGTTTTAGAGATGATTTTGTGGCACAGATTCCGAGCAACTGGAAATGAATTTCCAGAATTTGAGAGACATCTTTCTCCATCATGACCTTATCTACGAAACACTCTTTCAATTTTGTAACAGGTGCTATGGTTTAGGAGAGACGAGTTCATCTTCAACACCTATTTTCAGAAATTCGGTCCAAGTTTAATGTAACTGATTCTATTTTGAAGAAGATGGTTGAGCTGAATTCCCTTAATACGGGGATGAGCTAAATGTATAAATTTTATGAATTTCATAGTGTATAGGTTTGATTTTTGCAGCAGAGAGGTTGTCTTGGCTTTGTGTAATTTTTTTTCTTGAATATCATTTTAATAAAGCAGTATTTTGCCCTTTGGATCTGGGATTCATCACGATGTTGATGTTTAGTATGTTTTTCTGTAATTCATTTACACATTACGTTTTTCTTGCCTTGTTACAACATTATCTAAGTGATATATTAGGAATTCATCCGTAATGATGCTCATTTCGTCATGATTTTGCTGTTAGTTATAAAGGTTGTCTTTGCAGAATTAATCCTTGGCTAAATGCTCTGTTGAGCAATCTTATGATTCTCTTTCATCTAAAGTTGCTATTGCAGATTCATCCTTTGTCTGATGCCTACAGGGTACTGGTCTTTCTCCCTCATACTTCTCACATTTAAAACTGACATCGATTCCATAGTACAAATTATCCTTTCTCTTGCTGTCTCGACTTAAAACAAATCCAATCAAATCCAGTGAGCTACTATACCTAGCCTAAAATTAGCATTCATTTCAGTCATCTCAAGCTCTAGTTTCCAATATCTTAATTGAGATTGACAAGGAGAGAGCCCTCTCCCAACCTGATAGGGCTAGCTACTAGGTTAAGCATGGTTTGATGTTACCCTAGACCTGCCTTTTTAGCCTAAGGTAGATCCAGGCCCTAACACCATCGACTCCAACTCATTTCTCTGGAAATAAGGTCTAGAGTCCTTTTTAGTACCTTTGGGTTTGTAGTCATCAGTGGTAGACTCCTTCGCTATTGACAATGAGAATACATCAATGTGTCCTGATTGATAGATTCTCTCAAGTGTTCAACTTTAACTCATTTACTTGTGCTTGTTAGATTGTATTGGGGTACCTTGACTCTCATCATCATTATCAGCGAGTTTTATCATGCTTATAATGGTATACATCAGTGACCGATAATCAAACGATTTCTCACGTGGTCGACTTCAACTCATTTATTACCATAGTGTAGAAATGTACCATGCGTAGTGAAGTAAAATTATTAGTGCGAACACAAACAATTCCTCTAGCTCGATAGCGGGCCTAGCCACAACTGATACATTCTATGGAATATTTCTTTAGGTTAGAACCAATTAAGAGGGCCTACCTCTTAGTACACTTATCTCGTTTGGTGATGACCTTGCTTTCTTGCTCCAACTATTTCCGATTTCTTTCTTCGAACCCCTGAAACAAGTAACAACAACAAACAATAACCGTGATAATAGAAAAATTGTAATTCAAACTGCTTAACAAGTCAAGAAACATTAAGCCATAAACATGTGAGAAGCCAAATTATGTAGGAAATTAATCGATAGTTGCATATATATTAAATCAAGAAGAAATTACAACCATTGTCTTGATGTTGCTATTCTCCTCCGGCAAAACCAAGTTCCCACACACTTTCGTTAACATTCCATGATGGCCTCAATAATTATAGTTTTAAGGCTCTTCCCTTTAGGCTTCACACTAAACCAAATTAACACTTCTTCCTCACACAAAACTAGAGATATACAACTATGAATAGCTTGCTATTTAATACAAACTTAATTAGCACTAGCACACCAACATTAACACTAGCACACCAACATTGCACTAGCTTGTGCTTGGGAAAAAAAGATGTTTATATAGCATGAATGGATGGGATATGGTTCCTCTTCTCATGGGAGAAGGTCTTATATCTTGAGGTAGTTCCATATTTATAGGGGAAAGGAGCCCAAATTGACATCCTTGACTCCATCCGGCTCAAGCATTTACCAGAATTTCGTTGCGAAGCTTCTAGAGCTGGAAGCTTCGGCTCCTAATTTAAAAAACTTTCCAAAACAGGATTGGCATGAATGAAACAAACATCAGTCGCTTCGATCGATGCTAGGGATAGTGTTGATCCTTGCATATTGGCACGAGGAGGACAAAGGCCATCAGCGCCGGTCTTGTAAATTGGGAAAAATTAAGATTTTTGGGAAATGGTGCAAAAGGGAATTGTTCTACTCATGAAGAGGGATACAATGGGAGTTTCCTCATGAAGGGAAAGCATGTAGGGTTCATTGTAGAGGTCCTCCAGGATCAAGGAATGGGGAGTACATGGACAGTGACAAAATGTTGTGTAACATATGCCCCCTAAAGCATGAAGGTTGAACTAGAGTGAAGGATGAAATGCTTTATGAATCAGTGCGGGGAACCAGAGTCTGTCGTCGGAAAACCTGTAAGCATGTACATATACATAAATGAAAACTCTGTCAAATGATACATGAATCGTGGAATGGATGCAACCATCTAGAGAATGATCATGTAAATGGGTCTAGGCATGGGTGCAACCATCCGATAAAAAGGATCATATCGAAACCAAGGTATGGTCACAACCATCCAATATGAGAAGGATCTCATATGATAAATCATGGTATGGTCGCAAACATCCATCTAAAAGAGACATGTATATCAACATAATCATGTCACACCACTTTGTAACCTAGATGTTTGTAATCTGAGCCCAGGGTCTTGCGCTCCAACACGACCCAATCAAAGTACAAATTCTAACATGTGAATAGATGTGTTGATGTCAAACATGCTAGAAAATTGCTTGATTACCAGCCAATGATGTAAACTGTTAACAAGCATGAGAGAAAACACCACTAATGACAATGGTCCTCAAGGTACTATCAACACAAGTCACAGAATGTGAATAAAGGAACTGAAGTCGAACACTCGTGAAATCACTCAATCAAAATACAATGATGTGAACTTGTCATTGAGTGAGAAGAACTTGCCATTAGGGCATGCAAGCTCTAAGGCACCGGAAGGGAGTCTCTCAGTCAACTTCTTGGATAATGAGCTGAAGTCAATAGGAAGCAACCTCATTGAAGGAGGGCCATAATGTATCCCACATCATCAACATGAGACAAAGGGATGCAAAATGATTTTAGATGATACAGAGAATCAGGGGTAAGTGTAACTGCAGAAGGACAACTCTTGAACATATTGGTGACACGACTGAAAGTTTGGAATCTTTTGGATCCATAGGATCAGTGGTCATGATGATGTGGCTGAGATCAAAAGGAAGGCAACAATGAATGGCCCAACCCAGGAAGGTCAATGATAAAAAGGAGGATATCCCATCCCAACATGAAGCAGAAAGTGTCATGTTCAAGAGTGAGCTGCCGACACAACTGATTGGATTTCCAAATTTTCCCCCACCATTCTTGGCAGGTACCCTAGTTATTTTTTAATTGCAAGCTTGAAGGGGATAGCATATGCTTGCACTGTAAGTTCATCCTTCGGATGAATCCGACCTAGTAAGTTTAACAATCCCTAGGAAGGAGAAGCTCATGTTCATCATGGTGATGAATCCGATGTCATTTCATTATTTTAACAAGTCCGACAAAGGTTTAACTCGATATTTTTTTCATGTTTAGAGAGTTTGAAAAAGACACGAAAAAGAAAACTCCACATGGTCCCTTTTTATACATTTGTGGCTTTCGAGCCTGAAAAGGTAGAAAGTGATACTTGAGAGAACTTCTTGACCATTTTAGTCAAGGATTACTTTTCTCGTAAGTAGTGCATCCTAGCTTGAAAAAGGGGTAAACTTATACTAGGCGCATGACGTTTCACATCTGTTAACGAGTTCGAAACAACAAGGGCTCGACTATATTTTCGTGTTTAAAGGGTGGGAAAAGAGCTTGATAGCGGACCCCCCATTTTATTCTCTTTTACGAGTCAAAAGGGAAAAATACTTGGCAATATTTTCATTTGAGTCTTACGATTTGAGAAAATATCTGAAACGTGACTCGACATCATCGTCAAACATCCATCACCTGTTGTTTCAAAAAAAGGGTAAAGTGCATTATCTAGTTCTTGAGGCAAAATATGTCAAAATACTTAAAAAACCCTAATATTTCATGAAAAACTGAATAAAAGGAGGGAAAAGTAAGTATTTTTTTACCATTTACCATTTTACCTTGTTGTGAAAAACTTTTCATCCACTTTTTCCCTAATTCTTCCGGAGAAAATTGCGGGAGATCCAGAAGGTCATTCACCGAGCTGCCAATTATAGGTAAGAGGCAAGGCCCTAAGTTCCATTTCCACACTATTTATTCCTATTTTTATCCATTTTTATTTTTATTTTTTATTTTTGAGGGAGGTTTTGGCAATTTTTTTTTTCCCTCGGTCGATGAGAGTTCTGGGCACAGAATCGCGTCGGCTGAGGGTGAGTAAAATGCCCAATCACACCGTCGGCACAACTGTTTTTGAAAAAGGTGTGCCGATGTCATGAACAAGGAAAAACCCTTTTCCTCCCAAAATCACCATTTGAATCCAAATTTTATTGGCCAAAAATGATTATTGACTTGAATAGATGGTTTTTGCAAGAAAGAATCATCGAAAATGGTAGACTGGAAAGAACGTGAGCACGGAGATGTGAACACTCAGGCACTAAATGATCCAAATTGCCTAAATGCTTTGAGGAACCATGGGCTCCTAAATTTCTTTCTCACACAAGGGATGCGGGATCAACCTGAGCTACTTCGATACCTGATTAGTCTTTGGAACATAAATCAGGAAATATTCATCATTGGTGACCAGGAGCTAGAGTTAGAAACTTCAAACATATATTTCATCATAGGACTGTCTCAGAGAGGGGAACTAGTCAACTTCTATGGGTCACGACCGATTGGGGAAAGCATATCCTTGCTACTTTTCAAACACTTCCCTGAAGCCCTCAAATCCAAGATCGACAAGATTGAGATTGCCACTATGCAAGATTTTACATTGAGAGTGCTACTGTTGACTATCAACAGAGTGATGGGGTCCCAAGCAGTGCACAAGGCTAACAAGTCAAAATTTCTATATGCCATCGACTGTACAACACCAACAATATTCAATTGGGTGGAAGCCATGAAGATAAACATAAAGTGCCTGCTAACAAAAGCTAAGGCGGGGAATATGAAGCAATTTTGCTTTGGATCTGTACTAATAACCTTTTTCTTAGAACGGGTGTCACTATTCCAGTACCAACTGACTGAGGAAGATCCTCCAATGCCACAAGATCCACGGATGGCCTGTTGGAGTCATTTGATGCCTAGGATCACTGGGGGCCAACATATGTCTTACATGCCTGCTTTCTTTTCATGGCTATGACTATAGATGATTGTCGTGGAGGATTGACCATATAGTGGTACTGACTTTCGTGGAGATCTAGACATGCCGCTACAAGATGGGGAGGATTTTGACGATGAAGGTAAAAAATCAATCTCTAATTTTGTGATTTTTTAATTGTTTTTGATATATGTGTTTATAAAATTTTGTTTTATCAATGTAGAGGTTGGACCAGAGCGTCTTGCCGGGATGTCCTCCATAGCCAAGTGCGTCGCTCGCTAGATTGACGTTGCTCCTTACCAGGAGGGGAGTGACAACAAGGAGATCGCGAGGAAATTTGAGGGTTTGAATCATGGTATCCCAGAGTATGTTTGGGTGGGAGACATCCCTCGCCAGTACCAGAGACACATGGTGGGAGTATTCGACCGGATCCGTCGATTACTGACTCGTGTTGCACGAGTAGTTTCATGCTACCACGATCACCATGCTGATTAGTTCCTAGGTCCAACATTTTACATTTTTGAGGCCCGTGTGCCATGAATATATGAGGCTTGCGAGCTGCCAATGCTATGAACACACATTTTTTTTTTTGGGATTTTTATGTATCAAACATTGTCACCATATATATATATAGAGTATTATGCTATATTTTCTGCTTACTATGGTACAAATCATTTGTTTTGGCTTTTCACATGTTTCGTAAATGTCTATCCAACACATAATTAGCTAATGCATCTGTCAATGTATTCATGCGTCTAAGAATATGATGATATGTAATGTACTCAAAATTTATTTCCCGTAGACAAATATGTAGATACATTCTCAATATCTGAGGGTTTCTGATGGAATATTTCCCATTGAGTTGACGAACAACAAGCTGTGAATCCAGGTTGACAACCACTTCTTGAATGTCAAGAGCAATGACTTCTGAAAAAAGTTTGATGACTGCACTGTATTCAAAAAATTTATTAGTTGTGTGACCTAAACAAATACCTTGAAGATCAATAAACTCACTGTGAGGGTCATAGATGGCCCACGCCGCGGAGGACAAATTTCGGGTACTACGGCAAGCACCATCATCGAAACCGGTGTGAGGAGTCACAGACATATGCAAAGTAGGGAAAACATAGTAAACAGGAAGCTGTTTGAAAACTAACACACCAAACCACACTACACAAAAATGAATGACACACTAATTTACACAAGTAACCATGCAAGATAACCTGAGCATAGTACTTTTTGAGAGAGTCCATGTTCGGACTCGGGTGATCAATCAATACAGATGACCACCAGAGTTTTATCATTGACATGACGAGTAAGCATTGACTCAGCCAAATAATAGAGTAGAACTAATATAAGGAATTTCCCTCATCCCCCCTGGGTGAGGGAGGGTTACGAGTTAGATGACAACCCCATTGAAATAATGGGAAATTGGTAAAAACTCGGGGAGGGAGAAAAATCCTGAATCCATGAAGGGATAAAGGTGCCCTTAGTTGAAAGATCTTGGCGATGTCAGGAGAAACTGACATGTCAATAGGTAGCGCATAAGAGAATTTCTTAAGACACATAGACATGACCACCAGGATGGGCAGGAATGAGGAAGGTGATGAGTATAATTCCATAGTGGTTCCTCTAGAGACATTACTTCCATGATACTCTCGTCAGCAATAAAGGTCTCGGCTAAGGGATCAAGAAATTTCGAAGCACCAAGCAAAAGGGATTGACGATACATATAGAGAGAAGTCCTTGAAATAGGAAAATCAGAGGGCATGGAACTTGAGGCCGAAACAATTTCCATGTAATTGATTTCGGCAGGACTAAGTGGCATAACCTCACCCCAGGTATCAACAAGATTTGGTGAAGGTATGACCCAAGGATCAGATTTGACCAAGATCATGTTGACAGAGGCAACATGAGGAGGTAGGAGTGGAAAAATTCCCATGAAGGTAGAATCTTTAAAAATTCCTTCCCCCACACTCTCATAAGGAGCACCAGTGTGCTTGACATAAAGAACATTGCCATCCGAGGAGGAAGAGGCAAAGAAGGACAACTGGTCGACAGTGACGATCTTCCCTTGATGGGGAAAACAAATCATGCAGAATAGGGAAGAGGCTACAACATGCATGTTGGGCATGGAATCCCCCCAAGGCATGTTTTGGGGCTTAAAGACCAAGTTTTGACCAAATCCTTTTGTAAAATATTTTCGAATTGCGGGCGCGAAGAGCGAAATAATAATAGAGTCACAGGGTTGTCTACCTTAGTTTTGTAATGTAATGTCAGCCAGATAGACCTACCCATGGTCCGCGGACCATGGGATTGTATAAATAGAGCAAGGCTCTAAGTGTATAAGATAACTAATAGAGAATAGGATAGGACATGAGAAGTCTAAGTGATTAAGAAACAATGTAAAGTGTGTCTTTGGGTTGTAGAGTAGGGGAAGGCTCTGCAACTGAATGCACAAAGGCCTAGTATTCTACAGCTGAGTGCGCGGACCCCTACAGCTGAGTGCGTAGGGCAGGTCAAGTCTGTAGCCATTGGAAGAATCAATAAAGAGAATTTTACCATATTTTTGTGCATCTTTTCCTGTTTTAATATATGATTGGGTATAATTTAGAAGTATACTGTTTATTTGCTGTGCGAAATTATATGAATGTTTTGTGTAAATAATTATAACGTCAGACATCCAAGTACGTGGAGGTAATTAACTGGTATAGGAAGATAAGTAAGATCTCGGGTAAAAGTGCAGTGCACGGCTATAACAGTGCGGAAGCTCCACAACCACTGGTTAGGGATGCACGAAGGTAGTATATCAGGCCATGAGGAACAAGGAAGTGTGCGAAGAGACCCGCACACAGGGACAAACAATGGGACTAGTCGAATCTCTCAGACATCTCAAGGGTGCGAAACCTGGTTCTAGTACGCTCCCATACTACTTCAGTGAGACCTCAATCTATGCTCCGCGGACTGTTTCCAAAAGCGCCAATAGTACAGGGATTTGTTTGGCTAATTAACTCTGAACCTGGGTTAGGCCCCAACAAGCCAACAAATGGTTCCATTGCTGAGACCTGGATCTACATAGAGATGTCTGATGTCATTTTACTGGAATACAACAAAGAAATGAATTGAAGATTGGTTGGATAGGAAGATTCACAAGTTTACGGCGTAGGAAAATAGGATTCCATGACTATCAAAGGAAGAGTGGTTAGACTGCTACTTATTTATAGAGATCCATGAAATTTTTATTTGCATCCTTCCCCACTGAGTTATACGAGTGGATAGCGAAGCTAGAAGATAGCTAAGGAAGGTGTAAACTTGATAGACCTATTGTGTGGACTCCTGAATTGATGTGCATACTGAAAGCATTGGAAGATAAGATCACGCGCGTTGTTGATCACTGACTCGATCAAATCATAGGAGGATTTATCATCAAATTCATGGTAGATACTTCAGTCAGTTATAGTGAGGCAGAGTGATGCTTCCTCAAAGGATCGCGAGCTAAGTACGTTAAATATTTGAACACTTGGATTTAAATGCTAATGTGTGAAAAATGAGTTATGTGAATAAATTGATGTTTGGGGCTACATGAAGTGGGAGGATCTACAAAAATGAAGGTAGAAAAAGAACTAGAAGCTATCCCCTTGATTTCACCTCCACGAGTGGGTGAAGAAGAACTCGCGAAGGTCTTGCCAATAAGTGCGATCAATCTCATAAGACAGAGAATTCCTAGCATACCACCCCCACCCCACACCACCACCAATTTCACCATCTTCACCCCCATCTTCGGCCATACCACCTCCGCCACCACTGCGAAGTAGTATGGCAAGTGCGATAGAGCTACTAGTGTTCAAGGGAGTAGGGAATGAAGATCCGGACCAGTTTTGGTTCATGATAAAAGTTGTATGGGAAGCATAGGGAGTCATAGATGACAATATAAAGAAGGAAATGTTGGTCAGCACTTTGCAGGACCACGCGTTGACCTGGAACATTAAGCATTCCAATGACAATCCAAGTGCGGGGATCACAGATATCCAAGCTGCGCTAAACAAAGAATTTAGTAGGCCAAAGTTAGAAGCATAGTCGATCATTGGATTTAAGGAAATCACAATGCTACTAGGCGAGACCCCGTGGGAGTTGGATCAATGATTGAAGTGCACAATTCGCAAAGCAAACATGACATTAATAGATGGGCAACATTGCGAATGGTTTGTAGCATCATTAACACCGCATCTATGAAATGCACTATCGCAACAGAGGCTAAGCACTTAGGCCAAAGCCTTGGAGGTCATGATGAGATTGAATGAGACCCTGATACAAGATCCCAACCTGGGATTTCAACAGATTGACGTGTAGTTGAAAAAATTGCGCCTTGAGATGCAGAGTTTGAAACAAGATAGGACAACTCGCCCATAAATGCGTGATGAGGTATGGTGCATAAAATGTAAGGGCTAGGGGCACGACAAGGAAAATTGCCCGTTGTTCACGAACTACCTTGTGGGAGGAGGGCCAATGCTACCAAGAATGAAGGCACAAGTAGGACCAAGCATGACATCTGCACTATGGTGCATGATTTTTTAGATAGGAGGAAAGCATGCTACAAATAACTACCATCTATTACAGAAGTATACGCAGAATTCACAATAGTTGTTCCGTAATTTCTGTAGGTTAGTAGGACATGATGAGTGCACCTGTAAAAGTTATGAGCTGATGATGGATTGAACTCCTACCTAGAGAGTTTAGGCCGAAACACGACCCCTCGATCAAAACGTAGGAATGGCGCGCACCGGATTTCAGGGGTGCGGATGAGGTTGAGGTGGAGGGGGACAGGGAAGAGGTCGCAAACAGCTGATATGTTACAATTGTAGAGGGCTAGGGAATTACGCCCATAATTGTATGAATCCAACGCGATCATCGTGTTTGTATTGTATGTTGTTTGATCATGAGACAGAGGATTGTCCCACACTGATAGTGAGGTTGCACGATAAAGGAGCACTCCAACCTCCCTGAATCAGAACCTGCAAATGATGAAGTATGAGCCGCGCGAGGAAGACCCTAATGTAAATATCATGCTCCAGAGTGGAACTACAACAGGGGATGACAAAGGCAAGTAACTTGAAGAAATTACCTAGGTTTGCAAGGCTCCAATGAAGGAACTAGAATTTGATTTGGAGCATGCTAAGGAGGCTTTCATGGAAGCTAAGAGGAGCTTTGTTGATGCCTCTAATTCAGGAAGTAAAGACAAACTTGAGATAGAAATGGACCCATCGATGCTCACTACGATCTTGGAGACATGCATGAAGTTGCTGCGCGACAGTAAGGCTGTAAAGGGGCCGCAATAACTCATAACTAGATGTGTTGGGACCGTGCTAGGAGAACCAAGCATAGTTTGGAAGCTCGGGAAGTACACAACGTGAACAGGAAGGGAGATGAGATTGACCACACAAATTGGGGATTCTGGGTCTAGGGTCGGATGCAAATGTCCTACCAAAGCAAACATGGGAACGCATGGGTAGGCCTGCGCTGCAATGGTCTCCTATCCAACTGTGAATGGCAGACTAACAAAAGATCCTACCTATGGGGAGTTTGTAGGGAATCACATTAGATATTTAAGGAGTAAGCATGCTAGCAGATTTCGAAGTAATAAATATTGTTGATGACAACAATCCCTACCCCACGTTAATCAGAATAGATTGGGCCACCAACATGAATGAAGTGATAAATCTAAAGAAGTGCAAGATGATATTTGAGAAAAAGTCTCTGTGCATATGGTACCTTTATACCTTGCAGAAGGATCTACTACATGGAGCCAGTGCACGACTACAACAACGACGATGAGCTGGACTGCATCTACAAGATAACCACACAGGAGCAAGAATAGGTAAATCTAATTGCGGATGACCGAATCTCATGGGAGCATGAAAGCTCCTGCACATCAGATTCTGACGAGGAGATAAAAAGATGGTAGAATGGTAGAATCGGTTACATCAGGTAACCACACTCAACTTTAACATAATGACGAGGTTGCTGCACTATGTAGCGATAAAGGTAAGAGATATGCCTACATATGATGGGTTAAGCGAGTTGGATGACTTCCAGAACAAATTTGAAAGAGAAGTACCAGAACAACAATGCTATGATGCTCTGAAGTGGGTACTGCGCGCTACACTCGCGAGGTGGTGGGGTACGCAACAATTTTTTTTTGAGGACTGGTGTGACTGCAAAAGAATGATTGCACATAGTTTGGGAAGCCTCCGATGCGATTAACAGACAATATTATCAGATGAAGCAATCCGCACACCCACCTATCTAGGTGGATACAGGTGTATGGTGTGAAACCTGCATAAATGCACATAGTCCTTGTGGTAGGAGACACGATCAGTAAGAAGGTGTGGGTAAGGAAATGGCACAAACGACCCCTCCGGTTGGGACCATAAAGTATAGAAAAACCAAGTGCAGAGAAGGATAACCACACAAAAGCCTTTAACAAAATACACAGAGCACTGATCAAGGTCCACAATGCGAAGTAGACTGACTGGGACCTGCGCATACCAACGGTTCTATGGGCTTATAGGACCGTGTGCAAGAACTTGACCATGCAGGTAATGCCAAGGCTGGAGTATAAAGTAAACACTGTAAGCCCTATAGTACATGAAAAGCTTAGACCGCGCATGATAGCACTGGTAGATATGATGGTTTGCGGAACCTTAGAAGAAGAAATACAACATGGAAATTCTAGGCTTCAAGAACTTGAAGAAGAAAGGGTACGATTAAGGAAGAAAAGTGCTCTAGTGGATGTGGGAGTCAAGAAGCTGGAGGACGAGATAAAGGAATATTTTCTTGATAAAAAGACCAGGGTGATAAGGTAGGATGCACACGATTACGATGATAGGTTTGAGACCTATCGCCGCTAATTGATCAGTCTGATGCCTTGGCTAGGACCGCACATTACTAAGAGAATCGATCAGGGTAGTGCATTACAGATGATAAAGTGTGTGATGCCACTCGTAACAATAAAAGGTGGGCATTTTCTAGGGAACGTGATGGATGACAGAATGAAACTTTACTCAGGTGGTGCGACCAGCTGACTAGTCGAGGAAAGTATAGTCTTAGTGCTCTAGGAAGTTGAAAGGAAGCTCAGGACTATAAACTATTCTGCCCGGGAGCTGTGCGCAGAAGAAAAGACTCACAAGGTCTGCAACTGCACACGGGGGTCTGCACTACTGCGCAGGTTAGCCAGAAAGTGACCGTTAAAGTTACTATTCACGAAAGGGTGCTCGACTTGAGACCAAATGGAGTGGGCGACAGGCATTTAAGACGTGATTTATGGGCAAGATTTGGGAAAAATCTGTTGCCAAGGGAGAATTAATGAACCATATTTGGGGGGAACAATCGAATTCAAATTCAAAAAACACTATAAATTACAAGGGGCTGCACAACAAACAACACTTGGTCCTTTGAAAATTGAGCTATTGAGTAGAGCCCAGTTTGTTTTGTGCTGAGCGTTGATTGAGCCCTTGAGTTTGCGAGTGATATATTTCTGGACGGACACAATGGTAGCAGCTGAGGAAGTTATGGAAATAATAGAAATGATTGCCGAAGAGGCCATGCAGGTCCTGACTATGGGGGATGCTCCGGAAAGTGCCAGGATTGTGGCAGAAATCTTGAAATCACCGCGCACGCCAAGACCAAAGAAGGACAAACAAGTAATGGTTCCTGTACATGTGTCCCTATGGAACCCGCTGCACACCAAACTCTTAATGGAGGACAAGGGGAAAGATGTCACCGTAGAGACCGATGAAGAAGAAGAAGACCTGGAGGACCTTATCATCAAAGAGGACGAGGACGAAGGCATGGAAGAGGAAACTGAGCCTACGCACCCCCGACAAAGTTACCCGCCTATGTCCCCCCGCGAAAAGGGAAGGCTAAAGTATCCAAGGACCTTGACGAGAACAAAAGCTTGCTCCAGACCCCACTCCTCCTAGACAACATTATTTTTTAGGGCACGCACCCGGGACGAGTGCCAAGCTTAAAATTTGAAGATTGGGACCTCGTTGACCATGAGAAGTTCCCTCACCTTGTGATCTCACACCTCATGAAGCCAAAGCAGAACACCACGGTGGGGGTTATAGAATTAAAGCCGCGAAAGTGTTTGCGTGGAGTGGAAAAGGCCAGGTTACTTAACATGTCTGGGTGTCGCATTTCCACCACGCCCCAATAACAATTTTCGTTATTAGGCATCTGTTATGCCTGGTGCATGATGGGTGTTTGTGGCTAGAGGAGCCCATCCCCATCATGACAGACTTGATTCACCACATTTCCTGACTTCCCTGCAAAAGAGAGGACCTCGCAGACATCTCGGAAGGGAAGAGCAGTGACTTGGCCATCACGGATTCCATGAAGAAGAAATACAAGCTGGAAAGAAGAAAAGGGGCTACGCCATATCCAACATCAACGATAAAGCAGTGAGAGTGGTGACCCAAATACTGGCCAATAAGTTTATATGCAAGTGCCACATGGAAAAGGTACCTGTGCCAGTGGCAATACTTGTAGAACAGTGCATGGAGGGGGTCTTGTTTAACTGGTCCAAGTTCCTTTGCAAGGAATTCTTGGAGAATTGCCGCGAAGCTCAGGAAAAGGGAAAAATGTTCCACTATGCATGGCTTTTTCTATCCATAGTGCTCATGGCAGGGGAATTGTCTGAAGATAGTCATTTCCCCACAATTGACAGGGATTTGCCGGAGGCCGCGAAGTACGCTTCACTTTGGGCCATAAAATATGCCAATAGGATCTGCGATAGTAAAATATTCTAGCTGTTCATGGAGATGAACCTCAGAATGGGGATAAACCGCAAGCTGTGGTTGTCGCCCACTGTTTACAACAGCCTGCAGATTTTTGCAGAATTTAACGCAGACATCCATAGCATATACATGAGAGCACACAAGGGCCCAACCAAATAATGGAGAAAGATACCCTTTGTAGCCATAGATGATGTCATCTTTAATGTCCTAGAGGCATGGCTACTGGAGTGGTGTTCCCCAAACATCACGGAGATAAAGGGGTCAACGAACCAAAGGAAGAAAGAAGAGGCCAAACTGCGCATCGCACAGTTGACAGAAAAGTGAAGGAAGGAGGTAGCGATAACAGAAGCATGAATGGTGTGGGATGCTGCACAGACAAAAACTAAATAGGAAAAGGCCACAACAGCAACAACAACGTAGGAGGCAGCCACGAAGGCACGTGACGGTCAAACGTCACCTTCACATGGGCAGGAAGCAGAGGAAGAAGAGTGAGGTGTAGACCCACAAACCGCGTCAACACAGTTGAAGGACTAGCACCCAAATGAGTGGATAGGGTCGCTCAAGAAGGTCAAGGCATCTAAGTTGTCTATTGACCCGATCACCCTCACCAAGGATGACCTGCACAACATCGTTGAGACAGTGCACGATGTCAGCTCTGAGGCCCTCCAAAATTTCATGCAGGAGAACCAGATTGTGTTGGGGGCCCTTAGAGCGTAGCTACAGGGGTTGCAAGTGCGCTTTCCTTTGTCTGGTACCCTTTCGACTAGCCTTACAGTCGAAACAAAGACAGTAGAATAGATGTTGCGTGCTCAGGTGGCAAATACCATAGTTCTACTGAAAAGGGAACTAGCGACAACAAATGAGGCTGACAGGCCTACGGTTAGTGCACTGAAGGCTCTTGACATCAACATGGCTGCACTCCCATGGGAGACCTTATACATTTTGTAGGATGGGATAGCTGCAGAATTGCGGGCTAGGAAGAGCCGCGCACTGCAAGTCCTTAGCGAGTAGAAAATCAATATGGAACACTTGAGATTGCAACGTGACGAAGTTGTGTCGCAGAATCTATAGCTGGTACAGGTAATAGATGAATCTTGTCAAAGTGTCCCGGAGCTAGCCATCCTAATAGACATGCCAGCAGAGGCACGCATCCGCAGGTTAGCAGCAGGGATGCGTGAGGTGTGGGAGGAAATGACAAAGGTTCATATAGAGTTGAACCTTCAGATTGCCAAATTTCGGTTAAAGGCATAGCCATCCACCCCTCCGGAAGTCAGAGAACAACGCGTTACCACTATTACAGTGGGATTGGATGAGATTGGCAGTGCAGTACGAGACTGCACTAGCATGTTGGAAGAATCATTTGAGGTCCTCACAAATCTACGTGAGGACCCCGACATCAAGCACTTAGAGATAGAGGCGTGAGAACTCCAACAACAGTATGACAACATCAAAGGAACTGCACAGATGGTGGCCCTCACTCAGAGGCTCACGTGGATGCAATAGGCCAAAGCGCTGAAAGAACAAGTGAACATGATATGACATAAGGAAGCAGTCCTAAAGGCGTCCGTTCAGCCTTGGATCGACGAGGCCTTCACCATCACAACTGAAATTGAAGGAAAGCTCGCACACATGTAGGGTGTAGGTTTTAACCCCGTACAGAAATTACCTGCATACGAATTCTAAATCACAAAAAAATAAACAATGCGAGAGCATAACACATAAAAACACATATGCACAGAGATTTTCCCCTGGATCCCAAAACCGGGACTACCAGCTTGACTTTTCATTATGTTCCTTTCAATGTTACAATACATATTTATACATGCCGCAGCATCCAATACCATGGACCGAAAACCATAGCGTCCAAAACCATGGACCGAAAAACCATCGCGTCCAAAAAACATGTGTGAAAATCATGCACAAAACCATAGGTGGGT
>APFE031336524.1:1095-24764 GCA_000404065.3 Pinus taeda | reverse complement strand
CCAAGTAATGCCCTGTAATCCCAGCTGATGATCCACCAAAATCTTAATAAGAGAAAAATGATAAACATTGTTAAGTTGCTGCTGAGGGGTCTTGTGCTGCATGAAGGTGTTCATCCTCTCTATGTTCTTGCAAATGAAATATGCGATGTTCATCATCCGTACCCTGGTAAAGTGCATGAGCAACCTGATGTGATAGGCATATAGACGAGAGAACCTTCCCTCACAGTTGAAGTACTTCATGAGTGGAGCATATTCATCTTTCAAATATCTGAATGGAAAGACTCTTTGGAGCTGCCTCAAGAAACTAGCCTTAATGTAAGGCTCATAGTGCTGCCTATCAATCTTCTGTTTCTTGTGCCACTGTTCTCCAACATTTGGTATGCCGGTTGCTAATGAGATAGTTTCGGGTGTCAGTGTGAAGGTGACCCCGACCAAGATAGAGTGATCTCCATGTAGGTGAAGTACAAAAAGATGGGCCAACTCATGATGAACTCGAACATTAGCTACCCTTTGACAAAACTCCAAAAATGACAAACGCTGGAAGCATGACATAGCAAGAGGGTAGGCCTGCAATTCTGTGAGGGTAGTTGGCTCATCCATAACATGTTTTCCACTTTTGTGATGTCTCCGGGGAGCCTGTTCTTCCAAGGATGAATCACTTTGTGTTTCCATCTCATACTCCGATGAATGCTCAGAGGCCATGACTGCTGTATGTGGAATGTTCTTGGACTGCCCTTTGATGATGGTATGAAACTGTGTGTTGATATGATCTCTGTCGATTTGAGGGGTTTCAAAGGCGACTAGATGCATTTTGGCACAATTTCGGGCCTTTGTGGGTGTGCACCACGCAGCAAACCCAGTGCCGCCGCTCTCGGTATATGCATCACACCCGTGTTAAATTTACACTATGGGGTCGCACTCTGTGCACCGCGCTCTTTATATGCGCCGCGCCCCTCTGTGTGTGCGCCACACTCCTGAAAACGACTCCAAACTCACTCCAAAAACGTGCTTGCACTCTCACACTCACTTTGCAATGTTTCTCTCTTCCTTGGTGTTCACAATGACTTTGTTTGCTTGTGAAAATCCTTTATAAAGACATTGGGAGTCATGGGTTTGATTTTTGCTTCTCCAAAACCCATTTTGCTAATGTTTTGTTTTGACACTTTTCACTGATTTAATGGAACACTGAATTTCACTTTTCCCTTTGAATTTTTAGCTAGAATGATGAAATTTTTGGCACTTTTTGCAGGGGTTGCAGGACATGGCATTTGGCCAAGGAAACCATGACTGCGCCTGAAGAAATCAACTGGAGACTTTTATGAAAATTATCACAAATGACACACTGTTTGACTTTTCTTCAAAACAGAGTTTTGAAGAACAGTCGTAATCTGTCAACATGATGATGAAAATCTCTGAATCATAACTTTGTAAGGGCCTCCCTCTAGCCTGCATGGATTTATTGGTAATGTTTGAAGACCAAATTGACTAATCCCTAGACCTAATGACTGAAAATGACTCTTGTCCATTAAAAAAAATCGAACATTGACTGTCATGGACTTTAGTGAACCTTGACAAAAAGACCTAAGCCAACAGGTGCCAGACATGAGGGGAACTGACTAACAAGACCCTTTCCGTCAGATTATGGCATGCCCCTAGTGGAATGCAGCTGAGTGAATGGAGCGAGACACCTAAAAATTAAATGCATAAAGAGTTTTGATCTCTGACGGAGGACTGAAAAGATCGACTCTAACATGCCGAAGTCAAGCATGATGGAAAATTGCTTGATTACTGGTCAATGATTAAAACCATTAACAAGCGTGAGAGAGACCACCAATAATGCTACTGGTTCTCAAGGTACTACCATTAGAATCCATTAAGTGTGAAAAATTGATCTGAAGTCGAACACTCATGGAGTCACCCAATCGAAGACCAATGATGAAAATCTGTCGTCAGGTGCAAAGAACTTGCCATTGAGGCATGCAATCTCTGTTAGAAAATTATATATTATGGAATAATGGAACACATAAAATATTGCAAAAATATAAACATAGAAATTGCATAAAACAAGAGAGACACAGATATACATGGTCCACCCAGTTTGGGCTACGTCCACCCCGAACAGCGAGTCTTTCCTTTCTATTATCCAACAAAATGAAGAGACACAACCTACAACAGATCCACTGTAATATCCTCTGTTTTCTCTCACAGTCTCACCTCTCTGTTTCTCGCTCAGAGAATACACATCTATTACACAACCTCAAAATACAATGCCCTCATACAAAGAAAGGGGTTTCCTTCTAGAGAAAAAAACCCTAAACTAAACATAAGTTATACCGTTAAATCATCCGCCTAATGAACGACCTAGATTGACTAGAAATTACTATACTTTTACAAGGCAAATTTACATCTGTTTTTAGCTTCGGGGGCGCTTCCCTCAAAACCCCCGCCGGGGGACCAATGGCCCCTAGACCCCCAGCCGGGGGGGGATCAGCCCCCCCGAACCCCCATGGGGGGAACAAGTCCCCCCCGCACCCCCCCACGTGGAGGGGTGTACAAACTTCCTGGGGTATACATCTGGCTGAAATAAAGACCTCTGAACAATCATGCTCCACACTCAACAATCTCCAAGGTACCGAAAGGGATCTCTAGATCAATCCCCTAGATAATGAGACAGTGTCGACAAGGGATGATCCATTGTAGGAGGGCCATAATGTTTCCCCCATCAACAATGCAAGATAAGGAACAAGTGGTAGATGGTGAAACAGAGCATCAGAGGAGGAGTAAGGGTGTGAACTGCAGAAGGATTATACTCTTGAACATATCGGTGAAACGACTCCAGAATGTCACAGCATTTTGGTACCAAGGGATCGGAGGTCTGACAGAGACAACATGGATTAGATGGAATGAGGAAAAATGGCAACCCAAAACCCCGAAAGGCCAATGACGATGTGAGGATATCCCATCCCGATGAGGAGAAAAAGTGTCGATGTTCAAGAGTGACTAGTTGCCGTAGGTAACCAATGACGACTTTCAAATTTTCCCCCACCATTGCTGGCGAGTACCCCAGTTATTTTTGAAAAACAAGCTTGAAGTGGATAACATATGCTTGTGATATAAGTTCAACCTTCGGATGAATCCAACCTAGTAATAATTTAACGAGCCCTAGGGAGGAGAAGCTCGAGCCTTGTCATGGTGATGAGTCCAATGTCGTCAGAGTTTAATGAGTTTGACACAGGTAAAACTCAAAGTCTTTTTCATGTTTAGAGAGTTTGAAAAAGACACAGAAAAGAAAACTCTAGGGGGGTCCTTTTTTGTAAATTTGTGTCGCTCAAGCTCGAAAAAGTAGAAAACAATACCCGAGAGAACCGCTTGACCATTTCGATGAAGGAGTACTTTTTGTAATTAGTGTTCTCGATCCCAAAAAGTAAAAAAGAAATCAGAGACATGACGTTTCATAACCAAAATTGAACTTGAAATGACAAAAGTTGGACAATCTTTTCACATTTATATGGCCGGAAAAGAGCTAAAAGTGGACCACCTTTTTAATTGCATTTACGAGTCAAAAAGGAAAACTCGAAAATCATTTCATTTTTTACGAGTTAGGAAAATAGCTTAAAGGTGACTCGTCCTAGAGGAACGAGAGGTATAAAGGGTAGCGGCTGGTTCTAGCAATGGTGGAACTGCTCAAAACACGTAATGGTCAAGAGGCTTGCTAATAAAACCATTCATCGTTGCGGTTCCTCAGGAAAGGAAAAACAACCAAGTGAAAGCATATGATCAGCCAAAGAGATGGTGGTGATGGGATGAAAAAACCAAGGCTCATCTAGTAGAATTTAGTGGATAAAAATGACAATCACGAGATGTAAATCGGGTTTGGGTTCATTTTTGCACAAGCTTGAACCATGGAGAACTCTGCTTGGATTCGGTTTCATTATTACACAAGCTTGAAACGAAAAACCATGCTTGTTATGAGTTCGCAAGCCCCCAGCATATCGATGCAAATCAAGGTACATGCCCCCCAAGCTTCTTTGCACTCAACGAGGTGGATGGAATGAAGGTTCACTTTCGAGATCTTGGAAAGACTCAACTCATATTTTATGAGATATTAATCAAAGACTTGATTTGGAAAGGGAGGTGTTTCATTTTTTAATGAGGTTGACATAGTAAAAGAAGTATCCTCATAACCCTTGTTTCATTTTTTAATGAGCTTGACACAAGACAAGGAACTATGCTAGATGATTCTTGTTTCATTTTTTAATGAGGTTGACACAAGATCAAACTATCCTCGAGACTCCTTGTTTCAATTTTTAACGAGGTCGACACAAGAAAAGAACTCTCCTCAGACCTCTTGTTCATGTGTCATACACAAACATGACTCCCAAGAGATCTTCATTGGATGGAAGAATCACGCTCTAGGAGGAGCACATGTGATTAGAAACCAATGATAGATCAGGTTCCAATGTCCCCAGCACATGATGTACGAGACCATCTACATAATCATCAACAGAGGCAGAGATGGAACGAATAGCCACATAATTGACTTATGGCAAAGAAGGTATTGCTTGTGGATAAGAACCAATGGGGGATGATGGTGGTACAGGAGGCACCGGGTGACTAAAGAATGACAATTGATTGATAGTCACCATTCTTCCATCATAAGGAAAACAAACCACACGGAAAAATGAAGAAACAAGAGCTCACATGGCATAGATATAATCACGGCCAAGGAGAAGACTGAAAATATAAAGCACCTTGGACAACCATCATGTCTATATAGACGATTTTGCCTCCGAAAGTAACAAGGAACTTCAGAAGGATCCCTAAAGGTTGACTAGTTTCTCAGTCAAATGCCAACAGATTCTGCGTGACCAACATAAGCTGTGGGGAGCCCAAAGCTTGTCAAGTAGTGAAAGGCATGAGGCTAACTGATGCACCTTCATCCAAGATAGTGCCAGGTATTTCCTTATCATAGGCATGTACAATAATATGGAAAGGCACGTAGGATGGAAGGTAGAATGCAGTCAAATCACTCCAGTCAAAGGAAACAACTAAACTACTTGGTGGGTGTATCATATGATTGCCCTCATGCTCAATAGGAACCGAAGAAGGCCCTTGGAATCTGATGGGATAGGAGGTTTGTTCTTGGACTCAAGAGAATCTGACAAGACGAGAAGAATATGAGCAGTATAATCATGATGTTATTTGGGAATAGAGTGGACCACTGGTGGTGAATCCATGTTGACACTCTCTTCGACCAATGGTTGGTCAGGAATAGGCTGAGGACAACCAGGTTTAGGAAAAGGAGGATGGACAAGAGAAGAATCTAAGTTAATCTCTTTGTCAACCAGGAGAGGTTCTGAAGAGAGCCTCTGATAACCAACGGGAAGTCGAGGTGAAGAAGCTGTAAGACTTTCCAAAATCGCGGAAGCTTTATCCATGAGCGGACAAAGGTGAAGGGGATGGTTGCCTTCACATAGTCTACAGGGGAATCGAATCTTCCCTTTCTTCTTACCACTGCAAGTTGAGGATTGAACAATGACATGAGCTTTAGAGGAAAATGAGGGATGAGCCAGATCGTGAGACCATATTTCTCAGATCTAGGAATGCCAGGACAATCATGAAGAAGATGGTCACCTTTGCACAATTTACAAGGAAACTTGACCTTCTGTGAAGGAGCATAAGCTGTTCTGACCTGAGATGTACTCAGAGCAATATTTGCACGGGTGGTCTCACGCTGATCATACTTCTTCTTCTTCTTCTTCTTAGTCTCCTGGTTACTAGGTGTGGAACTTTCACTAGGTAAAGTAGAAGATGAAGATGAAGAAACAAGAGAAGAAGGCACAGGCTCAACCTTGGAATCATCGTGTCGTGATGTAGATGAAGGAGACGGTGGAACAAGAGTCATGACACTTGGGACCACCGAGGTTGAAAACAACCAAATGGGCAGACCGATGGTTAACCTAGGAAAAGACAATGTTTCCATGTATGGAGCACCGACATTTCCAAAAGAAGGAAATTGACCAGGGTTCCCATTTGGGGGAAGACCTTGGCTGGTAGACTCAGTGAATGTCGCCATCAAGAACGAGCCTGAAAAACACTCGTACTGTAGCAAAGAACTCGAACTGTTACCAGGAATATTTCGTGGGCAATAAATTTTATGACACAAGAACAAAACTTGACCTTTTCATGTTTCAAGAGTCGAAAAAAGGGACGAAAAGGTAACTCTATCTCTTTCAAGGTTTAATGAGCTTGAAAGGACAAGTGCTTAGATGGACCTTTTCTTTTAAGGAGTCAAAAAGGAACGAAAGTGACTACTTTGGAGAACTAGGAAAAGGTTAACCAAACAAACCGTAAAATTGCATATACACCTTGGTGATCAAATGAAAGAGAAATGACCAAGGACTTTCCCTACGACAGTCAATCTTCCCGAATGCTGTGTTTGGTGCATTACAGTTCGCAAGGTGGCAGACACGAGTTCCTATGGATGTAGGATGATAACCTAGTGGGGTCTCCTGATATATACTTGACGGTACTGGAAGCACAAGTCCGTACTAGGAAACTAGTGAGTCACAGAAGGAGGAATCACCCAACCTTAAGCGAAAACAATAGTGACTAGGTTTAACGACGTCGGAGCACGTCTCTAGCCTAGACCTCTAAATAATGTGCATTAAGTTCCAATGCCTTGTTAAGTTCATTCAGTTAATTTTAGAGTTGATCTTGGATTAGGTTTCATATTTTAGGCGCTATCGTATGTATATCATGAACCCTAGGATGCAACTAGAATGAGTAAAGCATCATTCATTTTGATGAACACCTACTTAAAGGAGGGTAGAAAGTTCATTCCCAAGCAAAAACAAGTGAATGCAAACACTAAGAAACACAATGCATCAATACACTAATCTCACAATGCATCGATACTACTAATGAAAGATTTAGAGTTCGCTTTTCAATTTCTCAAACATGAAAATTTGAAATGCACATATACTTTTAGTTTCATATATCAAATGAATGCAATCCATTGATTTTTTTTTTTTTTTTGAATTAAAGAGACAAACAAGCAAGTGTGAACTGATCAATCCAAACAATTGTGATCTATGCTTGGTAGTGAAGAAACTGAATCAATATCAAAAATTGGTTCAATAATCGACACTAAAAATCAACCAGCAAGAAAACAAGCAACGAAAAAGGCTCAAGCAAATCAATAAGACGATCGTGGATGAACCTTGGACATACAAGTAACCCAAGCAAACGGTTTCTTGATGAAACCTCTAAAGAGCTAGGTCACATGGTATAAAAACACAAGACTCACTCAATGAAATCAAAGAGATAGTACCTTAACCAAAAGCAATCAAAACAAGTTGATGGGAGAGAGGAAACAGTAGGGGATAAACAAGACTAGTGGATTCAGGAGGTAAAGTTGTAAAAACAACTTTACCGGAATCATCGCAGGTGTTACACTGACAACTAGAGACTTTGTTGCAGGTGTTACAATAACAACTAGATACGTCATCACAGGTGTTGCAATGACAACTAGATACTAGCTGCTAAAGTACACCTGTTTTCAGAGATGGTCTGATTTCAGGAGTCGTCGTGGGAATTAAACTAGCAACCTGAGACGAAAGCCAAATAGTCACAGGTACAAAGCTAGAACATTAGCGACGTCGTCACAACTATTAGGCTATCTTCACCAACAATCTTACTTAAGCAAAAGACAAAGTAAAATCACCTAAATGACACCAGATAATCTTTCCAAGCAGTAAGGGGAATTCCTAGATTGACCCAGGTAACCCAAAAATTGATGGTTGAAACCCCAAAATCTAGGAGACACTAAAAAACAAATCAATGGTAAACAAGAAGAAGACATACAAAGGATTCCCTAGTGTTTCCAACTTGTGATAAAGGAAAGTGTTCCCTCTGTGGATAGAGGCAACCCCTCTAGCCCTAGAGTGGGTCTAGTCACAACAAAGACAAAACAACAATCGATTCCCTTAAATACTCATCGTTGGAGGCCTACCTCAGACCAGTGGTTGATGAAGTTTCTGTTGCACTGCTCCAGCTTCTGTTTCTTGCTCCTCAATGAGCAATCAACTTGAAACACCACAAGAAAACAACAAAGCATGTAACCGAGAACAACAATGATATATTTACTTATAAAGTCAAAAAATCATAAGCTATCAAGTAAATTGTGCACAAGATATAGGAAATCATCATTGATTGTATTAAAATGAATCAAGAGAAAAGCTTACAACCAAGTCTTGATGTCGTAAGCCTTCTCAGAGGGTCCAACCAGTATGTTTCTTCAAGCATTCACTCTCAAGAATGGGTCTCCTAAATAGATGATATATCTCTCTCACTCACAAGCTCTAATACAGGGTTAAGTCACTCCACAAACTCTTACCAAAATATTAGCAATCCCACACTTGTCACACTCACATCAAAGCTATCTACCAAACAAGAACTAGCAAACACTAATTCCAGCACTGAAGAACTAAAGAGCTAGCAGATCATAGCAATTGTGAGTGATTTTATAGGAGAAGGAGTCTCCATGAAATGAGGGAGAGGGAGCTTATCCTCAAGGGAGGTTGCACAAGAGGTGGAACCACCATCCTAGAGGAGGAAAAGTGACCCAAACTGACCCAAAAACCAACACTAGAAACACCCAAAAGGCCAACTGTTTGAACAAATTTGCCAAATCTGGGTCGTCGCAAGTCATGAACTAAGATTCAACGATGACATTGCAAGGAGGCAATGCGTTCAGATGAATTGTCGCTGTAAATAGTTGGAAGCTTCGCGCTGAGCCCTAAAATGGCACCGTCGTGGGAAACACATGTACACCTACGATGGTGTCGCGACGAGACTGTTCATGACAAGGGATCATCACACCTTTTAATGTCTTAATAGCGATGATGTAGAAACTTAGGAAAAAAGGGTCAGTTCTTCAGCATCAGAGAGCACTGTTTAATATTTTTGCATAAGTGGGAAGATATGGAAATGTGTATTTGATACATGACACAATAGAGGGATTGAGATGAGGACAGTGAAAAATTACTGTGTAACACTGAGGTGACATCTTGTTGGGAGGTCGGGTTCGCAGTGAACGAAATTATAGTAGGCATTGCACCAGACGCTCAAATAGAGTTATGATAGAGTGATGAGGCACTAGGTGTACCTAAGACTAATTGTGCCAAAGTCACATAATTAGGCGGTAAATCCTGGTACGCACTGATGGGAATGCTCCCTGTATAGGGGAAACTTTCAAGAGGGAATTAATGTTCTTCCTCCTCGACAGTGTGTGGAGTAGAAACTTCCGACTCATCTGGAGAGGTAACTGGAGCATTGCCTTCAGGTTCCATAGCTGGGAACAAACGATGGCGAATGATTGAAGATGTATGAGGGGATAATTCCAAAGGAACACCTGACTGATTGTATGGACTATACGGACATTGCGTTGATATCACAACAGGGTCGAACAAAGGATTCAAAAGATATATAACCAGTCCAAGCTGACCGTCATTAGTCGGCGAAGTCTCAGGAGTTTGGACAGGATTGTCCAGAGATTCCGAGCCAATATCAGCAGCTGATCCAGTATCTGAAGTAGGCAGAGGACAAGATGACAAAGGTTGAATGCTTAGAATGATCCTGAGTTCAACACCTTGGTCCTAGAGTGACTCTGGTAATTCAGGAAAAGGCTCCTTAGACAATCTTTCAGAGGGAGGAGAGGAAGAGGAACTAAGTGAACTAGATGGTTCAACCATGATGACCTTGTCTTAGTTAACATGAAAAGAGAGATAAACTTCAAGGCTTTAAAATTTTCTTTAGGGAAAAATGACGATTTGGTCTAGAAAAGACTAACAGGATGTTATAATATCGTGGGCAATCAATTTTTTAAGATGCATAAATAAAATGGTGCTCTTTCATGTTTTAAGAGTCAAGAAAGAAACAAAGATGACTCTATCACTTTCAATTGGAAACAAGCTCAAAAGGACAAGCGCTAGAATGATATTTTAAGTTTAATGAGTCAAAAAGATCAAATGACTACTCTGGATGATCTAGGTAAAAAGGATTACTGGGCAACCGTGAACTGCAGAATACGTCTTGGAGAATCGAGAAGTACAGGCAAACAATCTCCCTGAATGTTGTGTTCGGTGTATCACGATTACAAGGCAACCGACTCGGCTTCCTATGGATAAAGGATTGCAGCGTAGAGGGGTCTCTCATTTTATACTCGATGGTATGGGGAGCACAAATCCATTCTAGTGCTGTATAGTGTCAAAGCTAATGACAACTTCTAGGTTTAAAGATGCCAGAACACATCTCTAGCCTAGACCTTATAGATGTGATCGTTAGGTTTCAAATGTGCGTTAGGTTAATTGAATTCATTTTAAAGCTTATCTTGAGTTATGTCTTAGTTTTCAGGCCCTAGCGATGTGACTTGAAAAACCCTAAATGCAGCTAAATGAGACAAGACCCTTTCAATTCGATGAATTGTCTACACTAGAGAGGGTAGAAAACATAATAGAATGCAAACAACCAAGAAACTAAAATAAAAATGATTTTCCACTACTTCACTTTTCGAGAAAATAAAATATTGAAAAATACATTAAAATTCCTAATTTCCTAACAAGTACACTCTATCAGTCCTTTCAAAAGAAAAGAGAATTATTATTCTTTTCAAATGCCAATGCAATCCTAGTCTTCAATGGTGCTAACTACCGTAACACATTGATGAAACAAACTAGAATTTTGTACTTTTCATGAAATGACAAAATGAATTTCTCATAAAAAACTTCAATGAAAAAGTTTTTGAAACAATCGTTTCTCAAACAAATGAAAAACACGAAAAGAGAATATCTTTCAAACTAATGACACAACGACTTTACCAAAAACAAGACAAGCAATGTGATCTATGCGAGAAAAGAGACGTTTAGACGAGCAAATGAAAAATTTTCAAACTTGTGTAATGGAGGTCAAAGCCGTAGAATGACCATACGAAATGCAAGGAGTAAATTTACCAACAAATTAACTTACTGAGTTCACAAGCAGCTGAATGGATGAAAATCTAGATGCCCTAGTGCCACTAACCATCAAATGACCCAAGAAATCAAGCGAAAAGATAAAAAATCAATAAGAAAACAAACCAAATGAAAAGCAGATTTCTAGTCAGGGAGAAGACGGTCTAAAAAGCTTATAGGGTAGAAATCATGAGAGCAAAACACATTTTCCAAGATCTGGGGGAAACCCTAATCTTCACTTATAGGCATCGACGTGACTGCCTAACTGACAACAAGCACCAGAAGGGGGTTGGCGTGATTCTTTCTCAGCATATCACGCTGGTTAGCGCGACTGTCAGCAAATTAAGTGCGCTGAGCGAGGATGCAAAGATTTTTTATTTTTTATTTTTCAAAAGTTTGGATTAGACTTGTTACTATGAATTTCAAACCTAGATTAGTAAGAAAAGGAAAACAAATAGAACTAAAGGGAAATGGAGAGATTAGAAAAACACAAAACCATGAAATTCGAAGCAAACAAACAGAAGGATTGGTTCCCCAGCAGAGTCGCCAATTTGTGGTGAAGTAAAATTATGAGTGCGGACACAAACAATTCCTCTAGCCTGATAGTGGGTCTAGCCACAACCAATACATTCTATGGAAGATTTCATTAGGTTATAACCAATTAAGAGGGCCTACCTCTTAGTACGCTTATCCCGTTTAGTGATGACCTTTCTTGCTCGCTCCAGCTATTTTCTGTTTCCTTCTTCGAACACCTGAAACAAGTAAACAACAACAAACAACAACCGTGATAATAGACAACTTGTAATTCAACCTACTTAACAAGTCAAGAAACATTAAGCCATAAACATGTGAGATGACACATTATGTAGGAAATAAATCAATAGTTGCATACATATTAAATCAAGAAGAGATTACAACCATTGTCTTGATGTTGTTGATCTCCTCTGACAAAACCAGGTTCCCACACACTTCCGTTAGCATTCCATGATGGCCTCAACAATGATAGTTTTAAGGCTCTTCCCTTTAGGCTTCACAAAAAACCAAATTCACACTTCTCCCTCGCACAAAACTAGAGATCTACAACTATGAATAGCTTGTTGTTTACTCCAAACTTAATTAGCACTAGCACACCAACATTAACACTAGCTCGTGCTTGGGAAAAAAGGAGGTTTATATAGCATGAATGGATGGGAGATGGTTCCTCTTCTCTTGGGAGAAGGTCTTATCTCTTGAGTTAGTTCTATCTTTATAGGGGAAAGGAGCCCAAATTGACATCCTCGACTCCATCTAACTCAACCATTTACTAGACTTCCGTTACGAAGCTTCTAGAGCTGGAAGTGTCGGCTCCTTATTTAAAAAACTTTACAAAAGAGGATCAACACGACAAAAAAAAGCTCAGTCTCTCTGGTCAGTGTTAATACCTACATATTGGTGCAAGGAGGACAAAGGTCATTAGTACCGGTCTTGTAAACTGGGAAAAACAGAAGATTTTTGGGAGATGGTGCAAAAGGGAATTGTTCTGCTCATGAAGAGGGGCATAATGGGAGTTTCTTCATGAAGGAAAAGCATGTAGGGTTCACTGTAGAGGTCCTCTAGGATGAAGGAATGGGGAGTATAGGGATAGTGACAAATTGCTGTGTAAAACCATGGCAGTCGGTGAAGACCTTAGGTTGCATCAACATTTTTTGGTTCAGTTGTCGGTTCCTCCAGTTTTCGACTAGTGACACCATCCACCTTATATGTTGCAGTTAATCACAAAAACATGTTAGGATGGGGTCCCCTAGGGTAAATTTAGGGGAAAAAGCCCAAGTTTTGTTGTCTAAAGATATAAAGTCTCCACAAATTGTGGTCACAAAGTGTGTAGTTAGTTAAAGAATCATAAAAGGTTTTACCCTTCTTTATGTAAGTTGAGTCAGATTTTTGAGGATCTACCCATTGTCCACGGACCATGGAATTGTATAAATATATGTGTCTTAGGAGGTCTAAGGCAAGTAATGAAGTTTGTCTATGGGAGAAGTCTAGAGAGTTAGCACAGAAAAGTAGGAAGAAAGGCTTTGCAACGGTGTGCGCAGAGGCGTAGAGTAGATTCCATAGCGGAGTGCACGGACCCCTGCAACTGAGTGTGTAGGGAGGTCTTGAATTTGTAAGCTTGAACTGAATATTAATAGAGAAGATTGTTGCATAAATACCTGTGTTTATCTCTTACTTCTGTTTTATATGAATGTGCTTTATGTTATGATGGGTTTATGAAATAATGATGTATTGATGCATGACATTACACGATTTATATTGTTATATGAACGCAATTGATGTTAATTGTTTACATGAATATTATGTTGTTGTATGTTGAAGTTATCAAACACTTAAGCTGATCTAAGTAATAACTAGGTTAAGGGTAATTCTTGAGGCACGTAAGTAGCAAATTAGCCTATTCAAGGTCCACAAAAGATAGTCGTAGACCTTCATGAAGGTCTAGGCGCTAATTAAAGGGAGTTATATCGATAATACATAAAGTCTTATTGATCTACATGAAGGTGGATTTAGGTCACAAAATGACATCATGATGATCTTTGGGTGTAGAAACTTGGTTCCAACATCCCCCCATATTGCTTCGGGTGAGACTTCAGTCCATGCTTCGCGAATTGATGCTGAAAGGGCTAGTAGTGTAGGGATTTGTTTGGAACAACTAACTCTGAACCTGGGTCAGGACCCACTAAGCCAACAAATGGTTTCGTTGCCAGGACTGGGATCTACATAAAGATATGTGTGATGTTGCATCACTGGCTTGATTGTGTCATAGGAGGATTTTTGATAGAATTTGCGGTCGATACCTCAGTCAACTACAGTGAAGCAGAGCGACACTTTTTCAAAAGAACGTGAGATAAGTATTTGAAATCTTTGAATACTTGGATTAAAATGCTCTTGTGTGAAAAGCGGGTTATGCCATTTCCTTGATGTTTGGATCTACGTGAAGTGGACGAATATTTAGAAATCAGGAAATAGCAGGTCCTGAATATAGTCCAATGATAGAGCCTCCTTTGAGTTACGACGAGGGAGTAGTACAGGCCTCACCATGAAGCATTGTATAGTTGATAAAGCAAGGTTTTCTGTGAACACCTCATCCACCCACACCACCTCCACCTTCACCTCCACAACATACACCTTCACACACATCATCATCACCTCCGCCACCATTCAATATGTCTAATACCATGAAGTTACTTGTTTTAAAGGGCTTGGGAAGTGAGGACCCGAACAAGTTTTGGTTCGTTGTGAAGGCTGTATGGACGACACAAAATATTACAAATGAACATATAAAGAAGGCACAGTTGGTTACTTCTCTACAGGATCACGCATTGACATTTTACATTAAGTATTGCATCGATAACCCATTAGAATTGTTAGCAGACACTAAGACTACTATAAATAATATATTTGGTAAGCCCAAGTCTGAATCACAATCAGTCATTGGATTCAAGGAAATCATGATGAGACATGGCGAAACATCCTGGGATATAGATCAAAGACTGAAGTGCCAGATTCGTGAAGCTAACATGAATCTCACGGATAGACAACACCGCGAATGGTTTGTAGCATCTCTTCTTCCCCACCTAAGGGTTGCTTTATCGCAAAAAAATATAGGGACCCAGGCGGAAGCCCAGAAATTGGGATGAAATTACATGAAACACCTATCTAGGACATTGCTTTAGGAGTTTAGCAGATTCATGTGGAGTTGCAGAACCTCTCCTTGGAGTTGTAGAGCTTGAAGAAGGAAAAAGCCACTCGACCAGAGGTGCACGAAGAAGTTTGGCACCTAAAATGTAAAATCCAGTGGCACGATAAAATCACTAACCTGTTTTTGCGAATCATATTACAGGGGGAGGGCCAATGCCCTTGATAGGAAGCTACTACGGGACCAAGTACAGGGCCCATACTATGGTGTGCTATCTATCAGGTAGCTAGAAAACATGTAATGGACAATTTTCACTTGTTGCAAAAATTTTCATAGACGTCACAACAATTATTCTGCAATTTCTATAAATCAGTGTGCCATGATGAGTGTAATTGCTGTAGCTATGAATTGGTGATTGAAAGAACGCTTGCGTATTGAATGAAAATATACTCAGCCTCTAGATCAAGGCACTAGGGGAGCATGTAGAGGATATTAGGGGCGTGGACAAGGCCGAGGACGAGGAGGACCTCAAAGAGGTTGAGGACAAGTTATTTGCTACAATTGTGGAGTGCCAGGACACTACGCGCGGGAGTGTATGAGCCAGACACGCCCATCTTGCCGATGCTGTACTCAGTTTGACCACTAAATAGAAGAATGCCTTATAATGATAGCTAATATGCAAGAGAAGAAGGTGAAACCTCAGAACCCTACCCATAATCTACATATGATGAAGGCCGAGCCCCGCGAAGAGGATTTGAATGTGAATATTGTGCTGCGAAGTGGAATGATGGCTGGTGATGATAAAGGAAAGAAACCTGAAGAAAGTTAGTGCATTCATAAGGCTCTAGAGAAGGAGGTTGGGTTTGATCTAGAGCACGTGAAGGAAACATTCATGGAAGAAAAAGAAAGCTTTGCTAAGGCCTCTACCTCAGAGAGTCAAGACAAGCTATCTGAAGAAGTTGAACTCTCCATACTTATCAATTTCTTGGAAACTTGTATGAAGTTGCTGTGTGATAGAAAGGCCATAAAAGGGCTACAAGAACTGATAAATAAGTGTGCTAGTAAGAAGGTTCTCCTGAAGGATACCGCGTGGTCAAAAAGATAGGAAAATACATGACAAGAATGGGGCATGAGTTGAGGCTTACCTCGCAAATAGGAGAGTACGGGATGGATCAAGTTATTTTGGATCTGGGGTCAGATGCGAATGTTTTGCCTAAATAGACATGGGAAATAATGGGGAGACTTGTACTGCAGTTGTCTCTGAATCAATTGAGAATGGAAAATTAATAGAAGATTATCCCTATGGGGAGATAGCATGGAGTGACTGAAGATATAGAAGGTGTGAGCGCATTAGCCAATTTTGAAGTGAAAGAGATTGTTGATGACAATAATCCATACCTCACATTCCTGGGAATTGATTGGGCTATCAATATGAATGGGATAATCAATTTGAAGAAGCATACAATGTCATTTGAAAGGAAATCGCTCCTCGTAGTAGTACCATTAGACCCTGTAGAAGGACTGTGCTATACTGAACCAGTCCACGACTATGAAGAAAGCGATGATGATTTAAACCAGATCTATAAAATAATAGAACAAGACCAAGATTGGGTTAATCCGACAACTGATGGACGTATTGCATGGGGTCGTGAAAGTTCTGGTACATCAGATTCTGATGTGGAATTGGAACACTCGCAGAATAAATTGCACGAAGTATCTACGCTGCACTGTAATATGATGACTAAATCACTACGTTGTGTATCATACGAGGTAATAATTTTCCTTATTATGATGGTCTAACTGATGTAGATAAATTTTTGGATGCATTTGAAGGGGAAGTACTTGAGAAGCATCACTTCCAAGCGCTGGATTTAACAATGTGCACTACGCCTGCATGATGGTGGGATACACATAAAGACAATTTTGATGAATGGTGCGAGTATAGAAGAATGATGCGATTACGGTTTGGTTGCCCGAAAGTTAGGAAAACTTAAAAATATGATGGAAGAAATGATCCGTGCAATCATTTAGCAAAATGGAATAAGGTTTATGGAACAGAGCTGCAACCAGAGTGAGTGCATGTTTTCTATCACACTTTGGACATCATTCCTATGAATTGGCAACTGGAAATAGAGCTCTGCCATAGTACCGCGGAGTGGGACATCTTGGGGGAAGGATTTTTGATGACCTTCAGCTTTGAGGATGGGTTCATAAGCATCAACGAAGCGCTGCAGGAGGTTAAGGCAGTAATCTTCAGAATACCACGAGATCCTTTAGAATTGATTCAACCAGATTGGAGCACCTAGCTGCGCCATGTGCTGGAATGCTATAACGTGACCAGTAAAGAAGATGATGAGGATCCAAGGAATATTAACATCCTAGAGGCAGAGGGCAATTGTAAAGTTGAGGGACCACAGATAGAGAATCCAGATATCACCGCACCATTGGAGACTAGACAAGTGAACATTGGCGCAGAGGTAGAGTTGAAGTTTGAAAAGATTGGAGATTACTGGGATGATGCTACAGTAGATAAAGTCGCCGAGCTACTCCATGAATATTAGGACTTATTTCATGCAAAATTTTTGGACTTAAAAGGCATCATTGCCAATTTCTGAGTGATGAAAATTACTTTGAAACTGGATGCGAACACAGTTAAGCAAAGGCCATATCGCCTTATTCCTAAATACAAGGAAAAGGTCCGCTTGGAGTTGGACACGATGCTTGCAGTAGGGATTATTGAACCGATGGAGGAATCTGATTGGGTGAGTCCAATGGTCATTCAAGAAAAGAAGAAGAAGGAAGCAACAAAGTAGAAGGTCTAGCAGTTAGTTGAAAAACGAAGAAAAGAGGTTGAGGAGAAGGCCTGGGTGGAAGTGGAGCGCATTGCAAAGCAACAGGCCGAACAAGAAGAACACAACTCGAAGCGCAGTTGTAAGTCTCCTTCACCACAAATAGAGGAGGAGGAGTAGTCAGAGTAGGGAGGCAGTGGTCAGGAGGAGCAGAGCACTCCTTTCTGAATCAAAGGGTAGATGGAACAAGGAAAGGAAGGTCGCAGAAGAAATCTTAAGCGGCAAAGTTGTCGCTGGACCCAATCACTTTAACAGATGGTGACCTTGATGAGATTGGAGATAAGGTGCATGATACCATCGTAGAATAATTTCCCATAAGGGAAGAGTCTTTGAAAAGACTCGCCCCAACACTCTTGTGAGGGATATCAGTATTACCAACATATGGCACATTTCCATTTGAGGATTTGGAGGAGATAAAAGTGAGCTGGTCGACAGTGATTATTTTCCCTTGATGAGAAAAATGAACACATGAAATAGGGTAGAAACCATGGAAACCATCGCATGTGTCTAGCTACGACCAAGTAGAATATTGTAATTAATATTGGCGTCGACAACTTCTACTTCCAAGTTAATGATTTTTCTTCCAATTGAATTGGAAAATCATTGAGAATACCATAAGGATGAGAACCTCTACTATTGAAAGCTTCCAATGTATTAGGGGACTAGTTGAGAGGTGGAGAGCCAATAACTTTCCAACATGAAAGGGACATGATGTAAGTAGAAGCACGCTCATCAACAACAGTCCTATGGATAATCTTCCCTTTGGTAATAACTTGTATAAAAAATGAAATTTGATGTGGGAGATGAGGAATGTGGTTTTCGAGATCAAAAGTAATCAAATTTGAATCTGTAGGATCAATCCCTCCCATGGTAGATAGCAATAGTTTTCTTTGCGATGGATAAACATGGAGGACTTCAAAAGCTGACATCGCCGAAGGTGCTTGAGCTAAATATTCCACAATATTATAATGTTGAGTAGCTCACACATTCAAATTATATGATGAATTTTGAAGAACACGGAGCTGGTTGGATAATGGAATCATTACTAGGTCGTTCAATATGAAGAGGACCAAAAGTAGGTGGAGTGGAAGTAGAAGGTGTATTAGTGGCATCATTTTCCACAACTGGTTTAGTAGGAGTCTGATAATATTTTTATCGAGTAGCAACAAAGACAGGTATCGTACCACATAAAAAATTGAGAGCCTGAAGATGTAGAGGATTGAGATTGATGTACCAGTGAATTCTATTGTGATGGAAATGGTTCTTTCAACATAAACAATGTCCCTGGGGTGCCTTTTAATAGACAACTAACCTCAACACAGTGAGGACAATCCTTGGTATATCTTCGTCACATATAAGACAAGGATATTTCGGCTTACATTTGGATGCAACATTAGCAGACGGTTTAGGAGGACCCCATTTAGGGGTATCATATTTAGCTTAACCTTCACCCTTCTTTTTTCCTTTCGAGGATTTCTCTGATGCGGTAGATTGGACAACATTTACCTCAAAAGTTTTACTAGGATTTTTGGGAGTATTCAAAGGAGGAGAAGGTGCAGTAGCCAAAACAAATTTCTTCTTCGTAGAAGTAGAAGAAGCATTACTAGAAGTTTGAGCTACTGACCCAATAATACCATCAACGGGTGGTGTCTCTATAGGTTTAGAAGATGCTATATTAGTTGAAGGTCGTAAAGCATCGGGTAAGAGGTCATGAAGCGTGCCAAATTATGAATATACCAAATCTAGATACTGAGCATGAGTGATGGCTTGTTCTTCAGTCACACAAACACCCATAGCTATGTCTTTGGCGATTTGATTAACGAATGACTTGGTAAACCATTTGGTTAAAATATCATGAGGGATTTTGAACTTAATAAGATGAAGTTGATGCCTCCATTCATGGATGTGATCGGAGATGTGGGTAGCAGTATTTAGTTTCAAAGACATTAGGATATGGGTACCAGTTTCATATCGAACTAGTAGTTTGAAGTGAGTAAGAAAATCCATAACCAAATTGTTAAAACCTTGAAAGGAACCTCGAGGTAAAACGATGTACCATTTGGTGGAAACACTTGTTAGGGTTTGTTGGAAAAGACACAATCAAATGGAATATTTGACCCAAGAGTTGGTTTAACACCATAAATGGTAGGTCATGACATGAGCTTGGGTGTCTTCTCTAGACTTCCCTTCGAATTTTGGACAATCACCAGAAAGTTTGGTAGGAACTAGAGGCTAATATGGTGAATCAAGTATTGGGTCGTTTGTGAGCCTTGACACATCCAATAATTCTAGTGTAGCTAAAAATGAGAATTAAGGATTAAAAGGCATGAAAGGCCTTTGATAAGGTCCATATTGAGGATTCCAACCATGTTGGTGCTATTTTTCCCCCATAGTGGTGGATTTTGGCCATAGGGATTTTGATATTTCCTCCACTGGGAGGAATTTTGACCATACAAAGATTGATTTTGTCCCCACATAGGTGGGTTCTAGCCTGAAAAAGTTTGATACTGAACCGACACAGGCCATTGAGAACCATAAGGGGGATAGAAATCCTGTGAGGAGTATTGAGTATAGGGTTGCTGATGCATTGGTTGACCTTGTTGATACAATGGTTGACCTTGCTACTACAATGGTTGACCCTATTGATACAAGGGTTGACCTTGTTGCTACAATGGCTAACCTTGCTGTTGCAATGGTTGTTGATAAGACCCTTGCTACATGTAAGGTCCTTGTTGCTGATAAGTTCCATGTGGAATTCGATAGGTTCCTTGCTCATATTGATAGGTTCCATGCTGTAAAGGATTACCAACTCCTAAAGGATAAGTTCTAAAATAAGAATGAAACTAACCATATGACCCAAATGAGGGATTAGGACTAGACTACATTTGGGTTCCTTCCTATCGATTGAAAGGTGGATTTTGAGGTTGTTGTGAACCATAAGGAGGATATGGATGTTGCTAAGGTATTTGAGCTAAAAGAGGCTACTGATAAAGAATTTGACCAAATCTAGAAGAAATAATACCAACAATTTGAATTACTCCCATAACGTGAGTTTGGGATCCACTCGCATAGGTTCCATCAGAAACATGAGGTACATATGGAGGAGGTGGTTGCCCCCCATGTAGTGGGATAGGGGGTGGTACATATTTCCCACTCAATGGAGGAGGTGTAACCACTGTAGAGGTCAAAAGAGGAGTTGAAAAACATGTAGGGACATTAAATGTCCTAACCATGACTGTAGGTTGAACATGAACTGAAAAAACCACAATTTGGACATGAATTTGGGAGCCAAGTTCAAAACGAATAGGCCAGAGGTAGGCGTAACACTAGATGACCATATTAGATGATGATAAAGTGAAGATGCGCTTGGAGTACTTAAAACCAAGTGACCAAGAGAGGTATAACCTGGTGTGAATAAAGGTTCACTATTTTTAGGTGGTGGAGTTGGCCCACTCCCCATATGAGGAGAGGAGACATATGGAAAGCCTTCAAGAAGAAAGTGATATTTAGATTCTTCACCAAGACCCGAAGTATGAGTGGCTGAGACTTCTAGAGGAGGATCACGAGGAGAGGTTGGAATCTCACCTTCTTATGTCACGGTTGGAAATAGTTGGTGAGGAGTAATTTTTAATGATCGAGGATAAAGTTCCAAAGGTATGTCGAGATTATCAAACAAACTATATGGGCATTGAGGAGATATTATCAAAGGATCGTAAAGAGGATTCGATGAAACAAAAAAAATTGTTGAGGAACCTCATGACTTTTTGGGTCAAATTCTTGAGATGATGATAAAGAATCTCAAGGTGGAGGAAGGGAAGTAAGGGGTTGAATACTCACGAAAATTCCAAGATCAAAACCTTGATATTCAAGTGACTCTGGGATCTTGTGTTGGCATTATGGTACATGTGTTGTCCTTGATGGCAACCCACACACAGGTTAGTTCAGAATTGATAAAGGAAAACTCACATTATAACAGGTCAATTCAGAGGTAACAAAGTAATGGCACAGAGGAACAGGATGATCGAAAAAAGGATTATAGATTAGGATCAAGCAATTGAAGAAATATATGCTAGTTCACCTAGTCCAAGTAGCATATACAAGTGGGTTCACAAAATAAAAAGAGTGTATACATATGCACACACTTTCTCAAGAGGAAAAACATGTATGGGATGGAAAATTAAGGTTAAAGAATACCAAGGGTCCATACCATGGTATTAACCCACAATATTGAGTGAAATAATGGTTACTTGATCCTGTCTAAGAATACCACAGATTCTAAGTGTTGTTTTGGTCCGAGGTATTGAAAAAGGATATAAGTATATAAGGAGGAGAAGATCGAAGGACTAAGTGTGCATGTAATGAATACCTTAAGAAGAGTTAGATCAAAAGAAAATATGCATGTTATGGATTTTTGATGCTTTGCTTGATCTAAACTAAGTATGCACTTGAGTGTTTGATGATGGATGATATCTAATGATGGATCAGGATCATAAGACCTGAAATGAATTATCATTGTATGATCTGATCATGGATAGTCTAGATTTGATTGCTAACACATGTTTTATCCTTTATATGCAATGGTATGGGTATATCTGAAGTGTGGAATAGCTGCGTAGTTATAAGTTATTATCTGTATATCTATACGCTAGTTCACCTTGGTGAAGGTGCATATACATGCTGGTTCAACACTTCTAAGTAGCATATACATACTGACATATGATTTTTGAAGTTGTAGCTGGTTTTGGTTGTTGATGTAGAGTTATGGGTTGATTTTTGTGTTCCGGTGACAGTGATATGATTGTTCATATTGGTTGATTGTGATTTTATTTAGAGTTGATGGGTTTCAGTGATTGTTTGTATTACAACGGTGATTGATTTTGAGCTTCAATGTTACTGATGGGTCCAATATGAAAATTTGATGAAACATGGCTTACATATTGTGTTGTTGTGTTCTAGGAGTATCTAGTCTGAAAATTTATGAAACATGGTCCTTGGATATTGAGTGAAGGTGGTAAACTTCTATAGATCGACGCCTATGTATTGGTAAACATATCCACGAGTACAAGAGCTAGGGGGTTGGAGCTCCCTTCCAGTAGTAGCTAGAGAATGAGTGAATGTGGTGGCCTTCTGTAGGGAGAAGCCTACATATTGGTAAACATATCAACTAGTACAAGAGCTAGGGGGTTATAGCTCCCTTCCAGTAGAAGCTGGAGAATGAGAGAAGGTTGTAGCTTTTTGCAGGTAGATGTCTGCATGTTGGTATGAGTCTACGCCAGTACAAGATTGTAAAAATCTTTTTATATTAAAAAGAAGATATAGACAACAACAATAGGTGGTTTTCTCCTGCATTGGGTTTCCACCTTAAATATTGGTGTTCATGTGTGTTTCTTATGTGTGATGGTTTACTTATTACAACACACGGTTAATATTTATCTAATGGTTAATAAATTTATAATGCACTAGATGAAGACAAACATATGATGGATTAGATGAATTGTATGTTCACTGGATATACACTAGTGGCTTAAGAACAGTTGCATGCACACGTAGGTTCAAGTCAATAAAGTCATGTATAGAAATTTGAATATGAAATGTAAAAAGTTGTTGATTTGTAAAAACTGATTCACCCCCCCCCCCCTTAGTATTTTTCCCAACAATTGGTATCGGAACAGGTCCTTTGGTAGAAGCTTCATCGCTTGAAGGAGATCTATTGTGACAATGGGAAAGAAGTGTTGAAAATAATACTGAGAGGGGGGGTGAATCAGTATTATCTAGTTCTTTTAACAAATCTTCCTTATTTAAACTTTGAATTATTTTTTCATATCAGTACCATAAAAAAATTAGCAAGAAAAACAGACAGTCACATCAAAGAACACCAGATATAAGGTGGAAACCCAATGTGGGTGAAAACCACCTGTTGCAATATGTCCCTATCTTCTTTCAAATTAGAAACTCCTTTTAAAATGGTCTTGTACTGGTGCAGTCCTTTACTAGTACGCAGGCTGCAACCTGTAGAGAGCTACAACTCTCTCACGTTTTCCAGTCTCTCCTAGAAGGGAGCTACAACCCCCTACTTCTTTTCTTTCAAGGACCACTTTTCATAAATTTTCAAACTGGATCCATAAACATCAAATG
>APFE031336522.1:0-15532 GCA_000404065.3 Pinus taeda | reverse complement strand
GGTACATTGTATTTATGCAATGGTATTTCTAACTTTGTTAATGCTTTAACTTCCAAAGGAGCAGATGCAACATTATGGCATCATAGGCTCGGACAAATGATTGAAAAGGGGATGAAGATTATTCACTCAAGGAATTTGTTGCTGGGTTTGAAGCATGTTGATTTGGATTTCTATGAGAATTGCATTTATGGAAAACAGAATAGAGTCAAATTTCTCAGAGTTGGAAAGAAAAGAAGAGTGAAAAATTAGAGCTTGTGCATACAGATGTATGGGGACCTGCTCAGTTATCATCTCTTGGTGGCTCTCGTTATTATGTTACTTTTATTGGTGATGCAACTAGAAAAACTTGGATTTATTGTATTAAGAATAAATCTGATGCATTTGATACTTTCAAGAAATGGAAATCTTTGGTTGAGATTGAGACAAGAAAGAAATTGAAGTGTCTTAGATCAGACAATGGAGGTGAATATTGTAGCAATGAGTTTGATAGATACTGTTTAGAACATGGAATTCGTAGAGAGAAGACAATTCCAAGAACACCACAAGAAAATGGTGTGTCAGAAAGGATGAACAAAACAATCATGGAGCGTGCAAGGTGCATGAGATTGCATGCAGGATTGCCTTTATAGTTTTGGGCAGATGCTATAGATACTGTTGTTTATCTAATAAACAAAGGGCCTTGAAGTTCTTTGGATGGTGGTGTTACAAAGGAAGCATGGACAGGTAAAAAGGTAAACTATTCTTTTTTAAAGCCTTTTGGTTGTGAGGCCTTTGTCCATATTGATAAAGAAAATAGAACAAAGCTTGAGGGAAAGTCAAAGAGATGTACCTTTATTGGATATGGTGTTAATGATTTTGGTTATCGCTTATATGATTACGAAAATCACAAAATCATTAGGAGCAGAGATGTAATATTCAATGAAAGGGTCTTGTATAAGAATCAGTTGCACGAAAAGAAATAGGGAAAAGAAAACAAGGAATACAGAGTCCTTGATGAAATCACTAAAAAAGTAAAGGTACCTGAAAAATAATAATAATCAAAAACCACAACAACAAAAACCACCACAATAGCAACAGTCACCCAAACACCTGAAAGTGATGTTAGAAGATCTACCAGGATAAGTAGACCCCCTGAATGATACTCTCCTTCATTATATTATTTATTGTTGACTGATTTTGTTGAACCCGAATGTTATGAAGAAGCAATGTAGGCTGAAAGCAGGAAGAAGTGGGAGGTAGCAATGGAAGAAGAGATGGACTCCTTAAAGCATAACCAAACTTGGGACTTAGTCAGGTTGCCTACAGGAAAAACTACAATGAAGAATAAATGGGTTTACAAGTTGAAGTACGAAGATGCAGGAAAACAGAGGTACAAAGCTAGACTTGTGCTGAAGGGGTTTCCACAGAAGAAAGGTATTGATTTTGATGAAATATTTTCTCCTGTTGTTAAAATGACTTCAGTCAGAACTATTTTAAGTCTAGTAGCAGTTGAAGGTTTGCATCTTGAGCAGTTAGATGTAAAGACAACATTTCTCCATGGGGATTTGGAGGAAGAGATATAGATGCAGCAGCCACAAGAATATGAAGTGAAAGGGAAGGAGAAACTAGTGTGCAGGTTGAAGAAGAGCTGTTATGGCTTAAAACAAGCTCCAAGGCAGTGGTATCTAAAATTTGACAAGTTTATGTCTGAACAAGATTATACTAGATGTCGCTCTGATCATTGTGTTTATCTGAAAAGGAAAAATGATCGCAGCTATATTATATTGTTATTGTATGTAGATGACATGCTTGTTGTAGGGTCTAACATGCATGAAATAAATTTGCTCAAAATAAAATTGGAAAATTCATTTGCAATGAAGGATTTGGGAGCTGCAAAATGAATCCTTGGTATGAGAATAACTAGAGATAGGAAAAATCATAAATTAACAGTCTCAGAATGAGTACATACAAAAGGTGTTGAAAAGATTTAATATGCACAATGTAAAACTAGTTAGTATACCTTTTGCTAGCAATTTCAAACTTAGTAAGGAAATGTGCCCAAAGACCCAAGAAGACATGGATTATATATCTAAAGTTCCATATGCATAAGCAGTTGGAATCTTAATGTATGCAATGGTCTGCACAAGGCCTAATATTGCACATGCAGTGGGAGTTGTAAGTAGGTACATGAACAATCCAGGAAAGGAACATTGGATGGCAGGGAAATGATTCTTAGTATTTGAAAGGTACACAATCATTATGCCTTTGGTGGTTCAACATTTCTCTACATGGTATGTTGATGCAGATATGGCAGGTGACAGAGATAACATGAGGAGCACTATAGGATATGTATTTACTGTTGGTGGAACAACTATCAGTTGGGTTTCAAAAATCCAAAGTGTTGTTGCACTTTCAACAACAGAAGTAGAGTATGTTGCTGCTACAGAGGCTAGTAAAGATATTATTTGGTTACAAAGGTTTATGGGTGAATTGGGTAAGGAGCATGATATGGGTACATTATATAGTGATAACCAAAGAGCCATTCATCTTGCAAAGAACTCAACATTTCATTCCAGGACTAAACACATATAGCTCAAGTACCATTTCATACGATCAGTGTTGGAAGATGGAGAGTTGAAGCTAGAAACGATACACACTACCAGAATCTTGTAGATATGTTAATAAAAGTTGTAACCAAGGAGAAACTAAGAATATGCTTAGTTTCAATTGGTCTTCAAGGATGACGATGAAGATGAGAAACAGCCAGGTCCAAAGAGGATTCATTTTCCAACAAATGAAGCAGTCGTGTAGTTACTACAATAATTCTCCAAGTGGGAGATTTTTTGAGTATGGAGCATGATTGCTTAGAGGTCTTTGTTTTAGACGGATGTATACCCTAGGAAGTTTGTACACCCATCAACGCGGGGGGTGCGAGGGGACTTGTCCCCCCCGCGGGGGTTTGGGAGGGCCAATCCCCCCTGGCTAGGGGGTTTAGGGGCCAACGGTCCCCTGGCGGGGGTTTCGGAAGCAATGCCCCCAAAGCTAAAAATAGATGTAAAATTGCCTTGTAAAAGTATAGTAATTTCTAGTTAATTTGGGCCATTCATTAGGCAGATGATCTGACAGTAGAACTAATTTTTAGTTTAGGGTTTTTCGCCCTAGAAGGCAACCCCTCTCTTTGTATGAGGGCATTTTATTTGAGGCTATGTAATAGATGTGTATTCTCCGAGCGAGAAGCAGAGAGGTGACACTGTGAGAGAAAACAAAGGATATTACAGCGGATCTACTGTAGGTTGTGTCTCTTTGTTTTACTGGATAATAGAAAGGAAGGACTGCCTATTCGGGGTGGACGTAGCCCAAACTAGGTGAACCACATATATCTGTGTCTCTCTTGCTTTATGCGTTTTCTGTGTTTATATTTCTGGAATGTTTTATGTGTTCCATTGCTCTGTAATATATAATTTTCTAACAAGCTAAAGTTGCAGTGACCTCTTGTTCAATGAGTCCTGGAGATAAACTTGTTTGTTTTGGGGGTATCTCTATTTCTCTAGGCTCAATAGTCTTCTCAGGACTTGGTTTTTCCTGTTTCTCACCCTCTTATTTTTCATCTTGTTTTCCTCCTACCTTTGCCTATGGTTCTTCCACTTTCCTTTCTACTTATGTTTCTCTTTCCTCTTATTCTGACCCTACTGCTTCTGTCTCTTCTGTCCTTGTACTTTCTTCTTCTTCCTTTTTTTTCCCTCTCATCCACCAATACTAGAGGCTGGGGTCTCACTTGGTGTGAGGGTTTTTATTTAAATGAAGGCTTCTCTATCCATGTCTATGACTTTGGACTAACGAAAAGGATTCTCAAATTTTTCAAGGCATGCTCCACTATTAGTCTAATGAGGCCATGGTGGACTAGGTGTTGGTGTTTTCACTCTCTCACTTTTTGACTCATGTCCCTAATGGACTGTAGGAGGAAGTATGGCACATTAATTCTTTGATCAATAGGCAATTATCCCTAGAACCTGAGTTCATGAAGTAATCTAAATTGGTAGGAATATACCACTCATTCTTCCCTTAAAAGAGATGTATTCCAGAATATGGTAGGCTACCTCATCCCAAGGATAAGGTGGGCTTTCCCTCTTAACTCCATTCTTGTCATCAATAGACTTTTCATTGGCAGTGAGGAAATTATTTCTAGCAATGACCCAGGTGGCTCTGTCTTCTCTACTCCATTTGATCCCTAGAGGTAAGGTTCTCACTCTGATAATCAATTTAGGGCTTAGTAAGATAGCCAATCCCCTCACCATAGTGGTGGCATTGTCCTCTGTTTGTGAATTCAGAGCCATGGAAAATTTAAAGGCAAGGTCATCATCATAGCCTTTCAACAACTCGAAGAACCATATCCAATGGTGTCTTCTATAAATGTTTACCAAGGGAAGGTGCAAGTTGATTCTCTTGGTATCTGAGGGCTCTCTTCTATTAAATCCTCCCCCATTTCTTATTTTTTTCTTAGGTAAGTGAGGGAGTGATACTTCTTCAATAGCTTAAGTGTGTAATTCAGTTACAATAGCGAGTTAAAATTCCTTGTTGATGACAATTTCCTACATTCCCATTACTCTACTACCCAAAAAGACCTTTTAATTTCACAATTATACTGCTACTGCTTGTAGAATTTGAAGTGAAATTTGCATGAAATATTATGGATGGATGAAGAATATGGTGGAACTTACCTTTCATTAAGTGTTATGGGATGAAGATGGTAATTTGGAGACTAATGCGAACCTCTGTGGCTTTCCTCCACCATCTCAATCTTCCTGTAGTAGTTTCTCAGCTCTCTTATAGAAGTTACAGGCTTGCCTATAGCTCCTTCCTATAGCAATTGAAAAAAAGGGTTCGAAACTTCTTGATGGCATGTCGAGCTTGTCCTCTCCCTAACTATTTTTGAAATGAGAGCTAATGTAAAATAATTCAAGCCCCAGTACATAATATGCCATTTTTGGCTTAGGCTTGGGGCATTGTGGTGACCTCGCAGTCACATAGGGTTTCCTCTTTTGAACTGTTGTCCCCACTCTAAGTAATTATTTCTTCTTTTCTCATAATCACAACCCACTATATGTGATCCCAACTCAGCCAATGTGACATATCCACATTGTATGGTTTTTTACCATCACCTTTAGTTTACTAGCTGAGGGTGGACAAGTTAACTAGTCACCTCCAACTTATTAAGACATCTCCTCTCGACATTTACACATTTTTTTTATTGACACAAAGGAAGGGGGTGAGATATTTCCATACCTTTTCCTACCTCATGTTTAAACCACTATAGGGATTTACATGTTTGGATCTAGACCACATCATTGGCATCAAGGGAGTTCACTTGCTGGCATATTTCCTTTGTATTTCTTCATTGCTCCTCATGACATTCAACTGATGTGTTTGCTATGTGTGAAGGTGCATTTTTGATATTCAAGCTACTACTACTAGTGGGGATGCCTCCTGTGAGTGATATAACTACTTCAGAGTGGCCTCATAAGTTTCCATATCCCCCTATTGATGAGAAGAAAAACAAGATTAGTGTCTTATGTGATGTGAGCACAGGCTGCTTCAAGAGGACATTTCCTTCCTGTAGCAATCCTTTCCCTTTCCTCTAGGGTTGTCAATAGAAAATCTGTAACAAGCCCCGAGGAAAATGTTAGGACCTTGAGGAAGTAGTGTAGACTTGCAAGAATTAAGACAATGGCATTTGTGTATTTTTCCAAATTTTTAACAAGGGTAAGACAAAGTGGAGGAATTGAGTGATTTTTTTTATCAAATTTGATATATGAGTGCTCGATGGATGACAAACCATGGTGGGGGAACCTCATTCATCATTCTAGAGGTCATATGGTCCTTGTTTGGCTATCCTTGTCCTTAGACTCCCTCCTATAACTTTTCAAAACCCTCTTGTAGCACTACAGGACCTTCCTGTAGCAAGGACCTTGAGGATGTTTTCTGTAGTTTGGTCAATTTAGTGTTCTTAAAATGCAAGCATAAATTATCAGCCAGAGTTGGTGAACTTGTGAAGTCCAGGTGCACTATATGTGCTAGAAGCCTATTCTTTCATTTAGTAAGATGATGGTTGTCTTTGAGATTTTCATTATTTATCTACATTTTCATTAGAGTTATATTCCTACAATATTTGAAAGTTAGTATATTGTTAGACTGAATGAGAGTTAATATATTGTTGTATTGAATGAGAATTAAGCTATTGTGAGAGTTGAGTTATTGTTAGAGTGAATGAGAATTAGTCTATTGTGAGAGTTAAGCTATTGTTAGATAAACTTATCAAATTATATCTAATTGATTATTATCTATAAATTCCTTACGTTATCTAATTTGTGAATCTTTATAAACATTTTACTACTATGAAAATAGAGTATTAAAAATAAAAAGCTTGTTCTAGGAAATATATACAATTCTAAGTTTAAAAGTCATAAAAGAAGTTTCTAATTACAAATCGCATAATGATCTAAATTCTAACTTTGAAAAGTATGAAGAGAATGAATGTAATGAAGCAAAAAAGTCATTGAAGAACTGGACTATATGAAAGACTATAACTATAAACAAAATGTGGAATAATAAGATAATTGAGTTTATGAGAAATAAAAAAAAGCAATAAAGTAATTTAAGTTGTAATGAAATGATAATATAAATCAATTGAACGAATGTGATTTCAAAGCAATGAAATAAAAATAAACTAAAACCTTAACTATCTGCAGTGGCTCTCCACATCTAGTAGCTATGATTCATAATCACATATGCATCGGATTAGCGAAGTAACTTCAAATTAATGCAAAAGTGAAAGTCTGGCTCAAAATTTCTTCAACAATTAACTTAATATTTTCCTCCTCTATTATTGTTTACAGAGAATACATATTCATATAGAATGCATGCTCAATTTGTTGAGACTTTCATGCCTATGGATCTGATGTTTTAATCCTAATTTAAATATGAAACTTTAAATAGGAAAATCGTTATTCATTGATTTTCTATTTGGAATTCAAATCGAGAAAACGTGTTGTATCTGTCAGCAAAAATCATTATTTGGCGATTTTCTATTTGGAAAGAAAATCGAGAAAACATGTTGTATCTAGACCCTTTGCCGCTACATGTTAACCTGTATCTTTGATCGCACTATTGTGCAATCCTTTTGATGAACTAGCTCAAGCGAATAGGAGGAGATCCATGAGGGGATCAATCCTCAACTACCCATATTATTGGTTGTTTCATTAGCACACCAGAACCCCACGAACAATGGAGGTAGCTGCAGATTTAAAAAATGGCTACAGAATCATGTTAATTATGTAGCTATTGCATTATTTAATATAATAATAATGGACATTAACGCATATGAGAAATACGACATGTGAAAGTTATTACCTTATCAAAATATATGATCTATTTCCTTTATTGAGTTGATAGTGATGATGAAGAAAAGGAAAATGGTGGAAAAAGGGTGTCAAAACAAAACAATTATGGAACTCTACATTCCCCCACATTGAAGATTTTTTATGTCCTCATACAAACTACAAAATTAATATATTGAACTACAAAATTTGCTTGGATACTTCTGCTAGTACATCTAATTTCATCTTTTTCACTTTCTTTCTAGTAATTTACATCCTTGGTTTCCTCATGAGGATCTTGTATTTCAATTTTATAACCTATTTCTGTAAAGCCTTGTTTTTCTTCTTCAGTTTCTTGTTCTTGTTAAACCATAGGCTTAGATGTAAGAGGATATTATCACTCTTAGCTATTTGAATTTCATTATTTTCTTTCAAGGCTTGATTTTCATTTTTGATATTCTTGTTCAATGTCTCCAATTCAAAAATTTCTTGTTTTAATATATTGACTATTGGAGGTTCTTGTGGCTCATTAAACTGATTTTTGGCTTCCCCTTGAATTGGACTTGATATTCTTGTTGCATCCGTTTTCTCCAAGGATTTTATATAATCATAAATCTCCTAATACACTGGATCAATCACTGGTGTTCTTCATCTTGGAATTTGAGGAGGTAATGTAACGACTGATGATGAAGTTCTTGGTGGTGAAACCCTTGGTGATGAAACCCTTGAATTTTCTTCTTCTATTTCTGATTTTTCTTTTATTTCTATAATGGCATGCTCTATGCTTTTTTAGGGCAGTCCTTTTGCTGAGTTGAGTCTGGTACTTCTTCTCAAGGCCATGGCAAGAGTCTTTTGAATTTTCTTCTCTTCTATTTTAGAGATAAAATTCAACAAGTATTTTAATCAAACCATGGTGATACATTGTTATCTATAAACTGAATTCTCCTCTGTACATTTCCTGACATCTTCCTAAGACTATTCAACAATAAATGTGGAAGGTTTATTTCATTTTCTTCAAGGAAATTCATTATCAGTCGAATATGATAGAAGAAAATACACCAAAACCTTCCTACATAGGTAACAAATTTTTGAATTATTAGAAGTAGGTTTCTCCACTTACTTTCCAGTGTTGTGCTTGGCATGCCCTTTTTCAAAATGGTAGTGTACATGCTTGTCCTTTTCAAGAAAACCTTCCAATCCTCTGTTCTTGAACCATTTCTCTCCAATCTACATTATTCCAATGTGTTGACAAGGTTAATCCTCTCCCCGAGCAGAGAAGACCCCTCTAGCCCAATGAGTGGGTCTAGCAACTAAAGTGAAAATCAACTAGACATCTTCCTATATTATAATTTAAAAGTAGAATGAGAGAGATGACCTACCTCACTTTAACACTATTTCAATTTCCTTTGTTGAGATCCTCGAACCGCTTGTGTCATGGACTTGTTCCTACTTCTTTCAGCTCTTATGTACCTGCACAAGTGATCAAGAGACAACAAAGCATGCCAAAACCAATAAAAAAACCCAATAATAACCTACTTAGATGATCAAGGAATGCCAAGCTAATACATACATGAACATATATATTTTGGGAAGATGAACTAGCAGTTGTATATCATTTAAAGAATAAAGGGAAGGATACAACCATAGCCTTGATGTTGAAAGGCTCTCCTTGAGTGATAATCCAATTCTAGGGCAAGAAAATCTCCAAACACTCCTTCTCCAAGTCTAATGAATAGGCTCTAAGCACAAGCTCAGCATAGGGGTGCAAATGGATGTAGACCAACCATTTGGGAATCAGAGAGGAGGAATTTATAGGCTAGGAGAGGGAGTTAGGACTTTTCTAAAGATAGGATTAGGCCCACATCTCAAGGAGGTAGCTCATAGGGATGATACCAAGAGGTCAAATTAGGATGATTCGACCTCATCTATGTGAAACCACCTCCAGCTCGTCGCTCTAGAAGCTTCTAGATCACGAAGCTTCTCATCATCTTTGGGAAAATTTCCTTTTTGATGTGATCACAAGTATGCAAGGGAACAAATTGATGCCATCACTGGCCTAACATGTGCAACTAGTGATCATCATAGTTTTGAGCTTTGTAAGGGCAATGACCCTCATTTTAGGGTTTTAAGAGCCATTTCTTCAAGGAAAGCTCTAGAGATTTTCAAAGCAATGTTAAAGGAGGGACCTGAGCTGTATACATGGATTGGTATACTGTATAATGATCATGTTTTATGAAATTTAGGGTATTTCAGAGGGAAGTGCAGGAGGCGTGACAAAATACTATGTAAAAAATACCCCCTAAAGCATGAAGGCAGAAGAAGGAGTGATGGCTTAGATGCTTTACGAGATTTTGGCAAGGATGAGGACATGCACTATCAGGAGAGCTACAAATCCAGGACACATATACATATACATATCTGAGATCAAGACTTGAATCCATGGAATGGATGCAGCCATCTGGATGATCAAGACTATATGAAAAGATCCCTGGTATGGGCGCAACCATCCAGATAACAAGGATCATCATAGATATAAAGTCTCACGGTATGGTCACAACCATCTGTATAGTAGAAACATGTGTACAATCATGAATGACGTATAACTCCATACAACCTAAGTCATAACAGAAAAGAATCATGGTCTTGCTCCATCTCAACCCAATCAATGTACGAATCCTAACATGTGAATAAACTTGTTGAAGTCGAAAATGCTAGAAAACCACCTGATTACCAACCAATGATGTGGATCGTTAACAGGTACGAGAGAAACCACTAATAGTGATAATGGCTCTAGAGGTACAATAGTACAATCTGTGAATGTCATAATGAATTTGAGGTTGAACACTCATGGAATCACCCAATCAAAAGCCAATAATGAAGACCTATTGTCAGATGCAAAGAACTGACCATTAGGGCATGCCAACTCTAAGGTGTTGAAAGGGAATTCCTAAGTCATCTTGCTAGATAATGAGATGAAGTCTACAGGAAGTGACCCATTGAAGGAGGGAAACAATAAATCCCCCATCATCGACATGAAACAAGGAATAAAGTGGAATAATATTCAGGACTGTAGCAATGACTCAAACAATGTATAGGTAAAAAACTACAGATTGGACTTCTCTTGAACATATTGGCAACATGACTACGAAGTGTGGCGGCATCTGACTTGACATAGGACTAAAGGTCATGATGAAAGTGTGGAATAGTCAAATGAAAGGCCAAATGGATCACCCAAACTTGGGAGGATAAGTGACTGAGTGAGGATATCCCAAACCCGACATGAGAGCGAAAGAGTGTCATGTTCAAGAGTGACATGCTGCCTATACAAAGGATGTCTCCTCTTCATTTTTTTGTGCTATTTCTAGTGAGCACCTCTATTATTTTTATCACAAGCCTGAAGAGGATATCATATGCTTGTTAATGAGCACCAGTATTGCAGCAAGAATGTTACAACTCTTGGGGCCACCAACTTTACTTTATCAACTTGGGCTTCATACAAACTTGGAGGTGATAGTGTTGTATACACAAGTAGATGTGATGGATCTACTCTTTGTCACTGCTAAGCTCGTGATAGACCACTATGATTTCTCAAACTATCCTTTTATTGATTTAGAAGGAGTTTTATTACCAATGAAGAAAAGGGAATTTTGCATTAATTGGGAGAATTGAAATATTATCTACTTCAGTAAGGAAAGATTGAAATCAATGCTTTAAACGTACCACTCATCTAACTAATTGCTAAGAGATCTTGATTCAAAAGAATTCTAAGCTAACCTGTGGGTAATTCTAATTGTCCTAGGCATGCAATCTGAAATAATCAAACATTCTACTGTTGTGCATATGAATTAACACAATAACTCTTTTTTCCTTTTTGTCCTTTTTTGTGAAAATGTGAATGCTAAATCTTCTTGGTGATGTGGCAGGTGGGTTAGAGGTGGTGATGGAAGGTCATATGGATTGGGAGGCAAGTAGGGGTCTTCTCCTATCTTCCTGGATGGTTTTTTTCACAAATAAACCTCAAACCAGGCCACTACAAGTCATCCTACAGGATGTCCTAATGCTTCCTACAAGATGTCCTCATGCTCCTACAAGATCCCATGTATTCCTACAGGATCTAACCGAGAGAAATAGGAGTGGTTTGGAAGGTGGTATAGATCATAGGGAACGTGAATAAAGGAAGAAATAAGCCAAGGGAGTTGATGGGCCTCTAAATTAGACATAAATTAAGGCATATGACCATCCTTTAGCACATTAAACCTCTCTTTTTGCATTAGATAATTTATTTTTAACTTTAATATATTCATTAGGAAGTTTTATGAATAATTGAATATTTGTACCTAATATTATTTATTTTTTGTGGAAAATTATGAGAATATTGGGAAGATTATGAAGAGTTGGAGGAGCAGATAATTTAGGAACTTGTTCCCTACTACCGGAGGATCAATAATAAATAATAAGTCAACAATATATTATGAATTATGGCACAAATTGTGGAACTCCAATGATTGAGAAAATATAGGAATGTGTTCCACTAATCAAGGGAGCAGATCCACTAATTAAGGGATTTCGGCGAGGAAAGCTTCATCCATCCATGGGGAATGATTCTTAATAATTTTGCATAATTACCAAGTTGAATTTGCCTCTAGGGAATAATTGAGAAAATCTAGAAATGTGTTCCCTGCCATTTAATACAAATTTCTAGTATTGGGGACTATATCCACTAATCAAGGGATTTTGGTGGGGAAACCTTCATCCCTTCATGGGGAATGATTACTATTCATTTTGTATAATTACCAAGTCTAATTTTCCTCTAGAGGGGGTTTTTTCATTAGTGTTATTGTGGAGAGAGCTTGTATTTTTTCATCTCCATTATATTTTCTTGCAGGGATGTAATTCTATTGACGAAAATAATGAAAATTTGTGTCATGTTTAGCTTCTAAATCTTGTTCTCCTCCATAGGTCTCTAATTTTCCTTAGGCTTGGCCATCCTAGAAACCTTAGAGCCCTTTTGTATCATTTTCTTCCTTTCTTTTCACTTGTTATTCACATGCATCTCTAGTTTTTATGTCTTTCTATTTCTGCATTTAGTATTAATGATTTCTTGTTAAATGGTCGATGTAAGTTCTTTTGCAGGATCACAAGAACTATTTAATCCTTGGAAAAGCTTTGGAAGTTCATAGTAATCATTGAGCTTCTTGGATTAGTCTTCTTCTTCCCAAATCTAGATTGTTGGACCTCCTTTTTAGCAAAGAACAATAAACTTCTGCTATTTTTTAGAGCATGCTAACGAGCTTCAATCAACTTGATTCCACCTTCATTATATCACAAAAACATTTTAATTCATAACAAAAATCACGCCATTGAATTTTCACTTGATTTGGTTAGGAATTTTTTAGCTTTACTAGCTCACTAGTTATCGAATTCCTATATTTTCGACTAGTAATGTTTCCTTATTTTTTTAGCATGGGTTAACAGAGGTCTTTTTGAGTGATTTGACTTGGAGTGGGGGCCTAAGACATCCTAGTTAATAAAACAAACTATCCCATCCAACTTGGATTTGATTTGCTTGGTCATTAAACCCTCACCAATTTCATCATTTCACAAGGAAACTTCTCCAAGCTTCTTGAGCAAATCCATCCATCTCCCAACTTTGGTTTTGAGTTTTAAGTGATCCTAGGCATTTTCCCACTCCATTCCACCCATCACAGATTGTTCCTAGGACTCCCATCACCTCTAACACCTCAAATTTTTCTCTCAGTTGTATCTTGTAGGTTCACTATAATTCGTACGGGACCATCCTGTAGTGTCACGCGGAATGAGTCGAGGTTGCGGACAAGATTGACCTTCCTAGTATCTATTGATATCTAGTGACAAGCAAGCCAATCAAAAACTATATTTCCCTAAATATGCAAGTAAAACAAAGGAAAACAAGTGTTTTAGGCCTACCTTGGGTCCAATGCAAGTTTGTGGAAGCCTCGCTCCCTTGCTCCAAATGAGCTTCCTTGAAGTGTAATTCTGCAAACACAAACAAGAAAACCAAATTAAATAGCACCTGAAGAGCCAATATCATAAAGCATATTCATGATAATGATCAAGGAGATTATGAAACAAACCACATAAGACAATTTGTTGAGAAAAATGAATCTAATTTTATTAATTCAAATGAAGAAGAACTTTACAACATGTGCCTTGATGCTATACAAGCTCCTCTCAGGGTCCAACAAGAAGTCTCCTCTACTTTGACAAGTTTCACTCACTTCCCAATGAAACCAAAAGGTATGTGATCTCTCCTCTCAAGTTTAACTAGGAAGTCCCAATTCCATCAGCATTTACCCTCAAAATGTTCAGCTTCTAACCTCTCTAGCAACTGACCCAATGCCTTAATTTATAGTGCAATGGAGGGAAGTTACTAGGTCCTCCTTCAAAGGGATAAAGCCCTCCTTCAAAGGGATAGATCCTCCTATCAAGGGATTAGCTCCTTCTCTTTTGGGATGCATGAACCACCTTGGAGCAAACAATCCACGTCAAACTCCTTCTAGAAACATATAGATTTAACCCAAAAGTGAGTTTTTTAGGATAAACTTGCGCCTTTTTGACTTTTACAAGGGTACGCACCCACCCATTTATAGAAAGAGTGTGCAGGTACGCAGGTATTATGAACAAAGAGTGCGGGTCCGCAGGTAAAAGTAGGAGAAAGTGCGGAACCAGAGTAATATTGATTTTCAATGTCTTTCTCTCTTTTGCAAAGCTTGACATGAAGAGCTAAGGTCTGAGAATTGCTTAGGAGGCTAGTATAGGTGATGATAGACCCATACTGACTGCAAATAATCATGGTGACGATATTTTTGTGTAATAGATTGCCCCCTAAAGTGCGAATTTTGTAGTAGATGAGGATTTCGTTTATCATTTAAGAAGAGTGAAGTACTTTATCATTTCGAGGATTATCTTGCGGAGAGCCCGGTTGGAACTTATAAAAACATTCAAGTGAAAAATATATATATGAGATCATATCATCACTGAGGTGGGCATTCCCATACTCAGATCAAAACTGACTAGGAAACTAAAAACTGACTAGAAAACTAACTACTGCTCTGGTATAGGAATGATCTTGTAATACATCACAAGTATAGACACATGTAGACACAGTATGGATGCAACCATCTGTTTATGAATAGTCTACAATACAATGAATACAAAATTCCTCACAGCCTGGATGGTGGAAACTAGATCCAGGGTCTTCATTTCTACTCCTCGAAATAGTACGATTCTATCCATGTGAATAAATGTGTCGAAGTCGAACATGGTAGAAACCACTTGATTACCACTCGATGATGTAAACTGTTAACAAGTGTGAGAGAAACCACCAATAATGACAATGGCTCTCAAAGTACTTAGTACAATCCATGAGATGTGATTAGATGTGTCGATGTTGAACATGTCAGGGAATCCTTCAATCGAAGGTCAATGATGTAACCTATCGTTGAAGATGAGAAACTTGCCATTGAGGCATGCAGATCCCATGGTACTGACGATCTCTAGATCATCTTTCTAGAGAAAGAGCTGAAGTTGATAGAAAGCGATCTGTCGTAGACAAGCCCACAACACGAAATCATAGATCAAGTTTAAAGAAATTTAGTTGCAAGGACTGACTCAGGGATGGTCAAGATGGATGACAGATATTTTTTGCAGATGAAAGGCTTATTCGCACTGACCTCTTGAACACATAACGACACAACAGATGGTTTGGTGACGATTGACCCAAAGTTAATACCCAGAAACCGGATGAAGACTTTCAATGTGGTTTGATCAATTGTTAGGCAAAGGATTTCCCAACCCAGGTAAATGAAAGTGTCGTGTTCAAGAGTGGTTACAAAGTATGACAAACAGGTTCATTTTTCTCTCTTTTTCCCCCACCATTTTTGGCAAGTACCTCTTTATTTTTTACAAGCTTGAGGAGGATAACATATGCTTGATTATAAGCTCATCCTTCGGATGAATCCAACTTAGTTTAAATTTGAACCCTAAGAAGGAGTGGTCCATTCCTGTTTGTAATTGAACAGGTCCTTTACTTTCAAAATTTAACGAGTCCAGTATAGGAGAAACTCGGCGTTTTTCATTTTTAGAGAGTCTGAAAAAACTTAAGAAGACTCCAGGGTTGACTTTTTCGTAAATTTGTGTCT
>APFE031336520.1:85750-102840 GCA_000404065.3 Pinus taeda | reverse complement strand
TGGACTGTTTCCCTCTCTGAGGGTTTTAACCACGTCAAAATACTGGTGTATTGATCTGTGATATGTTTGTGAGTGGTGTCCTTCTGGTGTTCTGTCTGAGGAACTTACCCTGTAAATTCCTACACAAGAGTGTGATTTAGATGCATATCTGAAATTGGTCCAAAAAATCACATATATAACGTTGTAGATTCAAAAAAAGAATAGCTTAGAAGTTCTAGAAAAAAATACCAGAGTAAAAATTATAAACAATGTACCTATTATTAATTTAATTACAAAATTTAGATGCTTCCTTTAAACATTGTACCTCTTATTAATTTAATTACAAAATCTAGATGTTTCTTTTTTTGGTCTTGTAAGTTGTCAAGGCAAGAGTGCACTTTTCCTTGGTTTTCCACCCATTAAATGTTTTTGATTTGTCTGCCTTTCTTGATTGCCCAATGCCTCGCTATTTATAGGGGGAAGCATATGTGCTTCGTTCGTCCAGCAAGGGAGAGTGCACTACAATGTTCCTGCAGACTTAATCAATCCCAAATCCTTATATTGGGGACTCCTTCAAGCATATTGCTCACGAAAAGGCTCTGCCTCATAAACATATGTTGAAGGTAGCTTTCAGTTCCATCTTTTCTAATTTGTATATATCCCATTCATCCAACATCGTAGTCATTTCCTTATTATTTGCAAGCGATGTGCACAAGTCTTCACTTGCCTCAAGTAATACTCATTGTAAACAACAGGTCCATTTTTGAGAGGAGGTGATAGCCTATTATGGATTAAGAAATTTCTAAGATGGTATTTGAAGAATTTCATCTTAATCATAAGTTTTCAAATTCATCAACCAAATCGTCATGCACAAACATTCTTGATCCGAAATTGGACTCCAACTCGTCATGCGCCAACATTATTTATATGAAATGGGACTCCAAGTGATCGAGTAATCTCTTATATTGGGACATATCAGACACATTCTCTTCCGACATGTTGAAAAAGTTAGAAAAAAAATACCCAATATAAAGGCCATAACCTAGAATCTTCGCTCGTCTCATTTTGATAATGTTGGAATCTAGAATCGCCAAATATGTGAATCACCATCTTAAAGTGTACATGATTATTGGATGCATATGGAAATTTACGAAAGTTGTAACATAATTTAAAATTGGCTGATTAATTTTTTTTTGTCTCATCAACTTTATCATTTCGTGTAATTTTGAATTTGCATAGTGTAGGATGTGAGTGTATAAATTCTAAAGATTTTTTTGTTATGGAGAATTTAATTCAGACCAATGGTTAACTGTGAAAACTAATTTTACAAGTGTTTTAGCTCAGTTTCACTTAGTCTAGTTTAAGTCTAGCAGTTTTCATCATTTTGTTTTGTTCAATTTTTGTGATGGTATTGGAGCTTAGCATGCTTAAGACTCCTTGAAAGCAGCAGAAGAGAAAATAAGCTAGTTTGTATAAAACTCCCTAAAAGAACAACAATGTGAGGAAAGAGAGCAGCAAAAAAATAAGCAGGCCTGGATAAGAATCTTTAAGAGCACATAAAAAATTGAAGAAACTTAAAAAAGTAGGGGAAGAAGAAGCAGAGAAATAACTAGTTTTGAAGAAAAAAATAGACATTTAAAAAAAATTATAATGCATCCACAATAACGGATCAGAAATTCAGCAAAAGTGTTAGGGGGTTATAACGTGAAGATTTTAGTTTTATGTTAGTCGACAATACTTACATGCTTTCTGGCCACATGCTCCACTTAATTAGTCAATTGCAGATTCCCTATTCAGATAGACACAGTCAATTTTTTAACCTCCCCATATCCATCCGATTATCCTCCGCAATCAACTTAATCTCACAGAATACACCATGCATTATAGTAATTTATGGCAAAGGTATAAGTCAAAACCTCTAGTCTTTTTTTATTGGAAAGTCAAAACTTCACGAGTTAAAGGTATCCGTGAGTCATTTCAAAATACGTACGTTTGTTTAATGAACCTTTTGGAAATATATGATTTAAAAAGGAAGTAAGCCGTTTTTTAAGAAAAAGGGATTGTAAAGCGTTATGAAAGGATTTTTTTTTAAAGGAGTTGCATGTAATGGTTTTAAAAGGGTATTATATTGTTTAAAAGAGGTTTTTTAAAAAGAGAATTTGAAAAGGATGGCATTTTTGTTTCTTTGTTTGTTTAAACGAGGGTTTTAAAGATAGAATCTAAAAAATGGTCGCTTTATTTTTTATGTTGAAAAAGGAGATTTAGAAAAATGGTTATTTTTCCAATTGAATGTCGGCATTGTGATATTTTTGTAAAAGCTTTTGTGAAAGTATTATTTTTGCGAAAATTTGTAGACTTGTTTTTTTGTGGAAGCGAAAATGTTTTTTATTGCAGTTAGATGTGATGTCTACATTTTGTTTTCATTGTTGAGAGGCATAGAGCCAACACTCAAAAAATGGGAAAAGCCGAGATGCTTCCTTTGATTTCAGAAGCCAAGACAGCCAAGGAGGCCTCAAAAACCCTCAGGAGGAGTTTTTGTGTATGGGGGAGCATTGAAGTTGAAGATAAAAGTGGATCTATAGCATCAGATTTACAACGAGATAAAAAGTTTGATGGGTCACACTATGCTAAGCCACCAGTGGATGATGTCTTTGAAGAAGTTGCAGAAGCAAGAGAGAAGGAGCACGTAGATGCTTATGGACCCAGTGTGAAGAACCACAAGTGGACAACACCTTGGTGATTCAAGCAACAGAGCTTGTTGATGACAATATGATGATTTCAACAATGAATCTTGCTAATGAAATTTTCGTGATTCTAGCAACAGAGCTTGTTGATGAAACTTTGATGAATCTAACAACAAAACTTGTTGATGCTAATATGGTGAATCCAGCAATAGAGATTGCTTATGAAGGTTTGGTGAATCTAGCAATAGAGATTGCTGAGGAAAATGAAGCTACCATTGGATCAGTCAATGCTATAGTGAATCCAACAATTAATATTGTTGATGTAAACTTTGATGAAGAATTGATAGCTAATGATGAAATGTCGCAGGTCACGAAAAAAACATCATATTCACATGATGTTGTTTGGTGAGACTGTGAAAGAAAACTTGTTTGTAGCATCACAAGTTAGTAAAGAAGTCGAAGAGACATAAACAGAAATAGAGGAAGAGGCAAAGAAGGAAGCTAACAAAGAGAAAATAGAGATCCGGGCGGAAGAAGAGAAGGAAGTGAAACAAGGGAAATCTCTCATGGCAGATCGGAAAGAATAAACCTAATGTGGTTATGTAAACATTTTTAATTCTAATATTGATTTCTATTGTGCACCTACACAAAACAATTATGAAGAACAATTAAATTTCCTTGAAGCATGGCTTGCAACTCCATCCCCTGATAAAGTATGCATAGATGCTGTAGAAATGTTTGTTGAAGAAAACATGCATGATGTGCACATAAATGAAATTTTCAGGTTTTGGACTCGTGAAGAAATATTATTTTACTATAATCTTATATTACAACAGATTGGTGATGAAAAGAATACTACAAAAGATAAAATTTTGTAGAAGCCCACATACAAGTCATTTTTTTACGAAGGCGAAAAAATGCTTAGACAACCTGGAAGAATGGAAGACCTACAATAGAAAATGAAGAAACTAAGGCTTGAAGAATACAACAACAAGAAAATTTTGAAATAATTTAGAGGCTACATAATATGGAAGAAGAGAATAAGACAAGTAATTTATTTCTAAATTGTAAGCCCAAATGAGACATAGACCAGGAGGTATCTTAATTGAATTTTTATGTGGTTGTAATTAGGTGGGAGTGTTGGAGAATCTAATTCCAACCACGTGTTAGGTGTCAAAATTGTCCCTACAAGTGTCCTAGTTCAGTTTCACTTAGTATAGTTTAAGTCGAGTTTCACTCAAGTCATTTATTACTAATGTTTCCAATGTAATCTAATTTAAGTGATTTGTAATACTCATAAGAGAAGTTCTTTGCTCCATTGTTTTGTTCTCTTCAATTTTTTTCAGTCTGCATCTTTAGTTGTTACATGAGTATCTCTATTGCCAAACCGATCAATGTAGTAAAGAGACATGGTAGTGAGAGCAATTTTGATAATATTTTCTATTGTTCACTTGAGTTATTATCTCTACATATTTCACATAGCCCTAATCCAAGCTCACATGAAGCTTCGGGGATGGTCATAGGTGGCACTTCCTCCACCACTATCTTTAGAATTTTCTAACAATCCCTCAGCTTATTATTTGATCCATAAGGCCCTGCAAAATATCTCCCTACACCTTAACATGATATTCTATGTATCTCACTTAGATGTCCGTAATTTCATCCAAGGATCTACCCATTGGATTTGCAGTCCCTTCTTCACAAAGTGCATCATATGCAGCAAAAAAAGATGTCATGGATTTCCTTGTTTAGACTAACTAGACATTATCTTTTGATACTTTTTGACATAATAAAAGCATATGAATTTTTTAAGTTATTCATCATTCTATTATAGTTCTTACTGTCAAATAATCTTGAAGTTGTCGCTACCCATAGAATCCCAAAATAGCAGTGGCTAATTCCATTAGTATGCACATACGATTCTTATGAAGAAAATCATTGAAATGTTTTTCTTTTCTTGCGTCTTGAGAACCTAATGTATCCTTCAACATTGTACCTAAAGAGAATACACATATAGCTATATAGATATATCCGTAGCTATTTTTGACGTGAGTACCACCTTCGTGACCAGCATAAGTAAAAAGAGATCTCAAATGCTTCAATGAAACCTCTAAGATACCTTTACAGTTGGCACCATCTCAATCAACTTTGTTTTGATATCTACCATGAAACCTCCCACAACAGGCCCTTGAGTGACTGCGCTTTTTTAGACGTGATTTTTGTTCAATATAGTGTCCCCACTCTACTCGAAAGTTGTTGTCAATGTATTTTCCCCAACTTGTGCAACACTATTTCTACTGGAAATTGATCTTTCACCCATCATTATTATTGAGGGATTTCCTTGATCCCCATTTTTAACACCACTGTAGATTTTAGATCCCTTTGCAACCAACATAGATTTCTGTGTAGTTTGACCTTTTTCAAAAACAAGCTTCCTTGATGAATCAGGTTCAAAGGACAATTTTCTAGTGAGGTGATAAGACAGGTCATTGGGCAAGCAAGTATATGAAACAAGATTGTTTTTTTGTTCAAGAGAGCTTGTGGGAGGTAGCCCAATATATTGAGTGAATATTTCCACAAACTATAAGAGGATTCGAGCCATGACATAGGGTACCGGGTTGGTAAGGTTGTCTTGATTGAAATGGAAAACCAAATAGAAAGAGACACATTAGTTTAAAATGATTTTCTTAATGGGATTTGGGCTATTAGAAGGATTGGTTGATTTGATAGCCAAGGATGTGAGAAGATAGGTGTGGCCCTCATGGTATAAGTGGTATATGTTATCTTTAGCATGATAAATAATGTGTAGAGACAAGTGGTATGGAATGGCTAGTAACAAATTGACACAATGAAAAGGAGAAACATCACAAACCATAGTATCACAAAAAGGTCCTATAGCGAGGATAATAACACAATTCCTTCTTTTTTGTTTCAGCTGAGATGATATTTTTTTGGGTGTGGAGTGTTGGGAAGGCTAAAGTGTTGAACCGAGTCCTATGCCACAAGGTCATTTTGACTCCAATTGTTGAGGATAAGAGTCACCAATTCATTTTTGATTTGACAATTATGGATAAACAAAGGTAAAGTAGTTTTGCTAGCTTCGTTACTAGTCACAGGGATGAGAGAGGTGTCCACTTCAGTAGGATTTCCGAGAAAAACAACTACAAGTGAGGTAGGTGAATTTGATTGAACTATCTATATAGAAACATTCTTATTGGGGAGCATATTCTAAAGAGCTTGGAAGTCTGTAGAAGCATGTGAGTTGGTTTTATGAAATGTACATTATGTGGTGTTCTGAGGTGTGGTGGATGAGGAAAGGGTGACATTAGAAGGGGCAATGGGAGACAAACTATTCTTGGTTCGAGGATATCAAATTTGAGGAACAACTTTACCTTCCACAATAGACGCCTAAATAAAAGCATTGTTCAAGGAGGTACTATCAAAAAACTGAAATTCTCATTAAAATACTATTAGCAAACCATAATTAAATTTGATAATTAATACCTCTTCTAAATTAGAGATATGGAGTTGAATGCAGAACTTGTTGAAGACATCAATTTAAGCTTGCATTTATTGATTGAGTAGTTTCCATAGCTACAACCATTTGTTAAGAATATTAGAGAGATATCCTGGGGGATAGAAGTGTTATCTTAAGGCCTAGAATACTTCATCCCCTGATATGGTGTGTATATATGATCTCTTCTTTTTCTCCAAGTCCAAATACTAACAATATATTCCTGAGGTGAGTATCCTAACATGTTTGCACCAAGTCCTCGAACTATAGATTGGTGATTTAAAGATTCATTTCCTATTTCATCATAAAACATGTTTTAAATAGGTTTAAATAACATGGAGCCAAGAATCGATAGCCTTTTCATTCATTTAACCGAAGAATTTGGAAAATTGAATGCATGTATCTAGCTACATTTTCCTTAGAGAGAAACTATTTTGTTAAGACATAATTAGCATTTGTAGATCCATGTATAGATCATGGACTAGTGAGTCCTTGGTTGAGAGTTCTATTGACGTTGCCACAACACCCTCCAAATTTTTCCTACCTTCAAATTTCGGAGCCTCCTTATGATCTTGACATAAAGATTTTAGGTCCATGCACATACATCTTGTTTAAGTTTACAAGTATACCATTAGGCATCCTATGTTTTAATATACCTCCTTTGAGATGCCCAACTCTTGATGTCTTCGGAAGCCAACACATGCCTTGGTGATTGTGCAGTGTCTAGCAACAATTATTGCATAGTCCCTAGAGACATGACTATGTAATCCTTGCCAAAAATGATTGCATAGTTTCCTCTAACAGACACTGCACAACTATTTCCCACAGTGACTGCACAGTTCTACCAATCATTTCATAGTTATAAGTGACATTGTAAGGGAATCCTCTATAGATAGTGATTGCGCACTCTTTGTTGTTAGTAAGAGTGCATTTCCGGAAGTCTTCAATGTCACACCTCTTAGTGGTAGTCAATTCACTCTTAACTCCTAGATTCCTAACATGCACTAAGTGCCCTCATAGATCTTAACACCAATTGCATGTTTTCTCCCCCTATATAAATAGTCTAGAACTAACCTCATTCTCACATCCATATTTTTCTTTTAAGCGATGTGAACTTTCAGAGTACAAGGAGCATTTTCACATTCGTGGTTGAAAATGCCCCATATTCTGGGTGAGTTTCTTAACTGTCATTATTTTCTTTTGCAAGTGTTTCTTTTGCTTTCATTTGACCTTGAAGTGTCATTTTTTTCTTTTTTTCATCCTTGCATATGTTTCTTTTGTTTTCTTTGTCTTCACATTGTCAATTTCATTCATGCATGTGTCACTTTTACATGTTTTCAGATATGCTAAGAGCACCATCGCAGACCCTTTAGAGGAAATCCAACAAACTTGCTTGCATTAATTGATGTTATTTGTCATTAGGACATGTGTTCGACACATTTAAATGGAATAACACATCTTTTAGTTGCAGTCGACACCTGTGTCGTAATTGTACATATTAATTATGTTTCGCATTTGGAGATAAGTGTTACATGAATGTCGGTTTGTTGTATTCATGTTAGTTTTGGGTAGTGTATATCTTATTTTTGTGTGCACATGTGTATGTGTGTGTGTGATCATGTTCGACACCTGTTACATGCTTTTACTCTCTTGTCTCATTGATTTCACACATAGACAATTTTAGAGTCATTTACTTTCCTCACCTCTTATGCAACTCACGATCTCATTTAACTTACAACCAATGGATGAGAGCATTGCACATTCCTATGACTATGTGGTGAGACCCTTACCTTTTAGAGCTGCATAATGCATCCATTTGAAGGAAAAAATCTTTCATTACGCATTGAGAAACTTCAGAGCATAATTACTCAACGTTTCTACTTACATCCTCTCACTGTGCAAGCTTGGACCAACCCCGTCTTGGATTACACATTTTTTATTCTTAGTGGATAGTACAACCACTTTTTGATCCTTGTAGTGCTCAAATGTGCAACCCTTGGAGCCTCCTTAGCGATTGTACACTTTACAAATATAGTGCCCAAGTTTGTGTCTATTGTCCCCTTACCTTTCCCATTACGCAATACCTGGACCGAACACGCCTTGCAAACTATTAGTGGGTAGTAGGGCCATCCCTCAACCCTTGCAGTGCTTAAATATGTTATTCCTTGACCTTTCTCCTCAATCATTGTGTATTGCACATTCTTAGTGAGCAAGCCTACAATATCTTTCCCCAAGACCTGTATAATTCACTAGCTTTTCCTCCTCTTTCCTTTCAACTATGCACTACACAATCATTTTTTCTGGTCCCTCACTCCATGTCCTCGTATCCTACACACGACACCCAAGAAGAAGTCACTCTTAGCTCTTGCATAATATCACATCATAGTGAACATTTTCATAAGATAAAATAGGTGATTTTGGGATTAATATTGTCTTTTCATGAGTGAACTTCATTTGCAGTTTATGTCATCCTATCATGGAAATATGATGATCAAGAAGGTCAACAAGAAGAGGCTACAAGAAGGACAGTTGTGGAGATGAGACACTTGAACTATGAAAAAGAGATGGAAATGTGTGATGATATAGAAGGTTCCAATACTTATTCAAATACTTTGGAGGGTGAAGATGGAGTACAAGTTAGATATATCATGAATAATTGAAGATATAGCAACAAAGATATGAACTTGACATTGGTGCATTAAAATTAAGTCATATGTCATAGTCGCTAAATTATGGCTTCTCAAAGTGTCATCACAAAAGTGTTATGTTGTACATATATTTTTCCAAAACTTTTGGAATGTAATTTTGTATTTCTTAGAAAATGAAAATATGTAAAATGTATGCAAGTGAAAGGGTCACACATGCAATGTGAAATGTCACTAGGTACTCCTAGAGTCATGTAGGATCTGAAAGGACACATAGAAGCTCAAAAGTCATATGCCATATGAGGCCTCAGGAGTCATGAGGGAGGTGGAGAGTCACAAGGGAGGTAAAGATTAACATCATTTGTTATAAATATACCCTCATATCTCAAGAAAAAGACTTCTCACCTTAGCGTCTGTAGCTTCTAAGCATAGGAAAAGATCATCCTTTAGAGAACCAAAAGGTGGCTTAATGATCCACTATTGGGGCTAGTGTTGCATCATTTTAATTGTGTATTTTGGAATTCACTTAATAATTGAAGCTCTTAGAGTCAACGAACTTTCATGCATGTATTGTGGATGTTGTTATATTGTACATTTATTGTTTGTAGTATATGTTTGTGTTCATATATACTAGAGAAAATGAATTATTTCGTTGGATTTGGTATACATCTTAATGAATGTGTGTTATTAGTATGTGAAATATTCACATGTTAACTAACAATTATTTCTATGCTCCCATCTGTCTTTACTAGAATAGTACTATTAATTTTCCCTTTTAGGCTCACACTTTCTACTATGTTCATGGAAGAACCTTATATTCATTGCAATTTTATGCATCATAATGTCAACTCACTTGCTTTTCTAAATTTTTTTGTATAGTATCTTATGTTGATAACTTCAATCGAGGCAAATGTATAAGGAAAATGGTGGTCACGCCAAATTATCGGATGGGGCTCCTATCCCAAATACTATGAGGTCTAGTTGGGACATCATAGTAGGAATACTCCCTAATGTTGGTAGTATTTAACATTGTCAAAATATTTAGTTCTAGAAGGAGGGATAGATGGAAATCTGAGCCCATTGAGTCCATTTTGAATCTTCATCTTGAAATGGGTCATCCCAAAACCATAATATAGGGATTTTTGTCCAAAGAATTTGATTTTACCATCCCTATGAAAATTATTCATAACTTATCTCCATTGAAATTTGATGGTGAGGGGAACTAACTATCCTTGGACATATGAGTAAATTATTTCATTTTTTTCTTTCTAATGGAATTCATTGTAAGGATGTTCATGGCAGGTTATTCTTCATCACACTTGAAGGTCATGTCAAGCGTTGGTATCATATATTAGAAGTCGATTCTATTCATTCATTTGACCAACTTGCTGATGATATTTGTGAAGCTTTTGAAAGATATGGTTATAAGGATCAATCATCTTAGAATGGAGCTTGATGAATAATTATAGGATTTTCCTAATCATTTTCTTCTCATTTTCTATGAATTTTTCGAGGAATATGTTTATTGAAATTTCTTGAGTGAGAAGTTTCAGTGTTTCATTCCAATCTCCTTGAAACAATTTGAATCTAAATCCTTAGTTGATTTTTCTTTCCGAGCTTATATTGATCATGAGGTACACCAAATCCTAGAGGAGGAAACTACTACCCTTTTTGTCCCTCCTCATCTATTTTCATTACCAAACAAGATAGTATCTAGTGTTGTTTTTGAAGTTGTAAATTCCAAAATCAAAATTTTGATCCACTTATCCCACCCTTACACCCTTCCCATGATAAGGATTTTATCAAGGGAAACTTTTATTGTTCTTGTAATCTCATGGATCCTAGTGTGAAGGTTGATCTCATGATTTATTAAGGTGACATTAACATGCATAATTTAAATATTGAATCTGATTTGATTGAATGTAGAGTTTCTTTTATGGGTACATTTCATCCTCTATCATTTACACCTCATGACCCTATGTACCTTGATTCTCTTAATCAATCCTCTCCACCAATAATTTCTCTTATTAATCTTGATTTTAAATATCTTGGTCCAAGTAAGGTTATCACATATCACTAGTAAAGGAGAAAAAGAGTGAAGACACATTCCATATTTCTTCCTTCCTTCAAATCCCTTCTGTGAAGGGGATGTTTATATATTATTGGTTGATTAAGGATATCTTGACCTTGGTAATCAGTTGAATGAAACAAATGTTCTTAATGGAGGTAAAGGCTTCGAAAACCATCGCCTTGACACCAATGAATTTTCTAATGTATGTGGAAATTAATTCTAAAGTACATTGGATTATCTATTTTTTTCGCAAGAAGAATTGAATTTGCAAATTTTTTATCAAGAACCTCATATGATCATAAAAGAGTTTCTCACGAGAATTTCTTCTTCAACTCACCATCCCCTGAGTAGGGATGCCTACAATATGATGGAGGTGGTTGTTAGTAAGATTAGCACAGATTTTCTAGAGAAGATCCAGCGATCCATAACTAGTGACCAAAATATATGGAAATCCAACAAAAATTACACCAAACCATGTCCTTGGTTATACTAAAAATGTTAAAAAATGATTGATTTATAAGAACAAATTTTATATTGTTGATCTTCAATATTTGAAACAACTGATATTTGATGAATACCACAAAAAACCTTATGTTGGGGACCCAGGTTACCAGAAAATGGTTACAACAATAAGAAAAAAATCATTGTCGGAAATGAAGAAAGAAATTTTTGAATATTTAACAAAGTGTTTAAAATGTCAATAAGTAAAGTTTGAGCATCAACACTTGGTTTGGCTGCTAAATCCCCTACCTATTCCCAAATGAAAATAGGAAATAATTTCCTTAGACTTTATTATAGAGCTACCTAAAATAAAAATACCACATGATGCCGTCATGGTGGTGGTGGACACGTTGCACAAAGCATCTCATTTCTTACCTATGAAATCCACATTTACTAACACACAAATTTCTCAAATTTTCATGAAAGAAAATTTTCGGCTTCACAGAATCCCTAAGATGATAATATCCGACAGGGATTCCATGTTTACCTCCAACGTTTGGAAGGCGATATTTGGCGGCATGAGCACTAAATTAAAATTCAATACAACATATGATCCCCAAATGGATGGACAAATATAAATAACCAACCAGATTATAGAAGACATGCTAAGAATGTACGTTATGGATTGCCCAATGAAATGGGAGGAATTCCTACATTTGGCTGAATTTACTTACAATGACAACTATCAGGCATCCATTAAAATGAGCCCTTTTGAACCCTTGTATGGTAGAAAATTCCATACACCTCTTAGTTGCAGTCAACCAGAGGAAACATTATCATGAAGAAGCGTATAAACTACCCATAGAGGGAATCAATATGGATATTGATTCTCTGGCAAAAGCATTCGTAGCTATGTGGGATAGGAGGACATTTCACCATTGGGTAGTGAGTGTCTTGCTCCAATGTATATTTTATATTGAGCACGACTTCAATTTTATGGTTAAATGTTCCTAAATTAATACACAATTATGTTATTTTACTAGTATGTATATAGATGTAATAGTCCATGAATTTATAACGCAAGAATGCTTAGTGTTTATTGATAATGGTTAATGGATCGTCTGAAGGTTATAGGTTAGGAAACTGCATTAAGATGAGAATACGTTGTTGCTCCGATTGGCAAAAGAAGAAAATCAGTTGAACTGTAAATTATGTAAATTATGGGGTGTGAATTGGTAGTTAAATCTGCATGGTTAAATTAGGTAGTGAATTGATATAAATGGCATAGTACTTAAGGGTAAAATAAGTGAGCGAAACAAATATACATATATATCAGAGTGGTGATCTGTAACTTGGCATAAAACAATGCATGTAGGAAGATATGAGTGTTGGAACTTGATATAAATTAGCGTATGAAATTGAAATATTAACACTATATTTTATTGTATATAACCATGCATGGAACAAAATTTAATCATATGCATTAGGCTGAATTTGAGGGTTTTCATGACGAACAATAACACCATGCATCTATATATATAAAATAATCGATACTGTGAGTACCCGCAAAGAATTAGGAAATAACAAAACCTCGGGAAACTTGACATTATGGAATTAAAGATCAACAAACCTATCCAAGTAAGTTCCTATTCTTATTGATGCAATACCGAGATTACTAGAATTTACATTCCAGATTCCTTAATAAGAAGATAACAATCGAAATTGAAGCTACAATGCATACAGTAGCCGTTTAAGCAAACATTGAGTGAATAAGCTAGAAGTACGAATAAGCGAACCATATGCCCTTCAATTTGGACTACCACATAGGTGAACTTGAATTCATAATCACAACATTCTTACTCAGGCTTTTCTAACTAGTGTTCACATACATATAAACAATAAACTTGTCACAAAGGCTTGTGCCAACATTGTTTTTAAACAACAAAATTGGAAACTAGTTATATATTAAGCAACCATTCTAAGTTATAGAAATGGAAAAAAATTTATATGGAGTAAACAAGAATAAAATAAGATATACAAGCTTATCAATATGTCCCGTGAGCCATGCTTACATAATCAAGCACCATGGATTAATTGAAGTAGTCAGATTTAAGCATAAGCGTCATAAAATTTACAAAGATTAGCACAATGTCTATACCATTACATCATCATCCCTGAATTCATAAGGAAGATAACAAACCCAATATTATTTAACCAAAACATTTAAATTTACCATAACAACATGTCGAATTATACATATGTCCAATAGTTCAATTAACATTTTCAGGATAATATCCTGACTAATACTATAGACACCTCGTTATCATGTCCAAGGTAACCAAAACCAAATGGTAAAGATAAATTATAGCAACAACCGTATGTCGGTACAATAAAATTGTTGAACCGCGAAAGAGAAATGATCGAGCAAACACACTGTAGAATTAACTCTCTCCATAGAGAGGTGAAGTGTGGAAATGAGCCGAACCGTAATCATTACTTGTGCAACCATGAACAATGGGGCATTAATGCATGATTGTGCATGTTACAGGTACCAGAGGCCTTTAGTAAATAAACACAATAATAATAAATGTAAGGCATGAGGAACATGTACGCCTACACAAAAAAAATAAGGAAAATCTTACAATCGAAATTTTGGTAAACGTGGGCCTTCAGAAGGTATAAACTAAATTACATTGCTACATATGGGTGGCTTGAATTCCAAATAAGGAAATTTTATGTAGAATTTTTCATGGTGTAATGTCCCAATGAGGAATTCAATACTATTAATGTAATTAATAGTATGGCCACCCTTTGCGTTAAAATTCCACCAAAAAAACGTGCAATCAACCCATTTTTGTGACCAGAGGAATACACACATAAGGGATGGATTATAACCTTTTGACTATGACAGAAAAGCCCAAAAGGGAATGAAGAGGTCTACTGCTACATAAACACCCACTTTGGTATTGGCTGATTACGGCTTGCTACCTAGATACAACATAAGAGAAATAACCCCATTGTGAGGGACACGAATGGAGGAAATCCATTTCACTCAGGAAGGGACAAGCACGGGTTCTGGGGTATGAGAGTAAGCATCTACCTCTAGAAGCAATGATATAACGACAAACTTCACCAAGTACTCAAAGATGTAGGAGTAAAACCTTATCCTCAAGATAAATCCCAAAGTTGTTGCTAAGCTAAGCCACCAATTCCAATAGTATGTACCTCGATATGTAGTGCTCGGGTGATCATCTTACATACCTGGTAGCATTGGGGGTACATGTTTGAATCACAAGAAGGAAGCCCACCATCCAATAGCTCGCATTGTTGACATTGATGGTTCTGGTGTCCCTGCAAAAATAGGCCAATGCCATTTCGCTTATAGGGGAGCAAGTTTCAAAACCTTGAATTAGGAAGAAATTAAAACTTAAGCTTCTAAACTCACCCTGTCGCGATTATATACTCTTTCATGGAAGAATTCTTGACCTTGGAGTGGAAAGCATCTCTTGGAGGAAAGGGACAAAATCTCGCCAATGACCAAAGAGGAACCTATTACAAGCCAAGGAAAGGGTTAGAATGTTAGGTATTTAGCTAGGCATACTTAAATAAGGGATTAACTTGCAAGAAAAGAAATGGAAATTATTTATACCTGGTAAAAGGCCGAGAGATAGAATGAGAGCGAGCGGGGGGGGACAGATGGATTTGGATGGACATAGAGAGGGAGGGAAGGATAAATATATAAAGAGAGAAAGTTGGAGAGAGCGAGGGAGTGCGAAGGGAGGGATGGAAAGACTGTGGGAAAGAGAAGAGCAGGAGGGAAGAGAAAGAAGTAGAAAGAGTGGGTGGGCAAGAGAGAGAGAGAGAGAGGATATCATATTAGTATATATATTAGGGGTATATAGTGAATAATATATATAGGAGAGAGAGGAGAGAGAGAGAGAGAGAGAGATTCTATGTTTGCAGGTTGAGATATAGAGAGAAAGAAGGAGAGACAAAAGGAGATATAGATGGTGGGGATAGAGAGGGGAGGAAGAAGAGTGAGAGAGAGAGAGCCATAGAGAGAGAGAGAGAGATATGGAGAAGAGACGGGGGATAAACAAATGTTATTCACTGAAATAGATGCATTGTTTTGAGTGTAGACATTGATTCCTAATCATATTTGATTGATTGCATTAGATGCATTGGTTTTAATGTAGATGTTGATTTCTAATTCTATTTAAATGCTTGCACTATAGGCATTGATTTCAGTGTCGATGTTAATTTTTTATTCTATTTGAATGCTTGCACTAAATGCAATGATTTTAGTGTAAATATTTATTGCTGATTTGATGTAACTAAATGCATGATGTACATTAATTTCAATCAAATTATATTAACAGCGTGCGTTGATTTTAGTGTAGGCACAAAACAAATGGTTGATTTTAGTGTAGGCACAAAACAAGTGATTTCAGCGTAAGCACAAAACAAATATTCATGACGTTCATTGATTTCATGTTATAGTAATTCAACGATAATTAAAATACTAATTTTAACTCCCATCTTAAAATAAAATATTCACTTAGTTGAATTGTTTTCTTGAAACTGTAAACTATCTGTAATTGACTATATTCTTATTATTCTCATTTTCCATCATTGAACATTGTTAGTCATTTTGCATTTAAACAAAGTAACAAAAAAAACTAAATTGAAACTTACTTGGGGTTTAACACTGCATAAATCACAATGATTGGATTTGGAGAAAGCTACTATAAATATTGGAGAGCAAGAAAGAAAAGGTATGATATTTACTGCAATAGTTTCAGATAAATATTTGAATGGTCTTTGATTTCAACTGCCATTTTCATATGATTCATATGAAAAGATGGCAAAACTAGCACGTGTGACAATAAGAATAGTAGAGAAAAATAGTTTGAGATTGATTACAATGAAGACTATTTGTAATTGACTACATTTTTATTATGCACATTTTATATCATTCAAACATTGTTACATTGTTACTTTGCATTTAAATTTTTTATTTCACCACTCAAGTTATTCATTGTGTCTATCATGTTAAATATTAATGTAACTGAGCAAGTTTAAAATTAAAATCCCTCATTAACCTTTGACATATCTAACTTAATTAAAATGGTCAAAATAAATAGTTCTTTAACAAATTTTCCATGGTTGCACAAGACTACAACCAATGTAGATTCATCATCATGCCGCATATATTAAGTGAGGAGAAGAATAAAATTTCTATAGGTAAAAACATTTCCTCAAATTTTACTGTGAGCTTTTTTTTACATTCTGAGATATTTAAACCCTCTTAGAGCATCATAAATCCAAATTTAAGATAAATCTAAACTAGTTAACATTACATACACATAAATAATACTTATTTTTTTATGTTTAATATTATTTTATTATTTTTTTCTTCCCTCTTATTAGAACTAATCAATAATAAGAAAAATTAAATTAGCTTAGAACATAAACGACGTTTTAAAGAGCTTTTGTTTCTGGCTTCGCACTTGGATCGTTTAATATTATGAAAGAAAGATAGTAAGTATAATAATGTTTTTATTGTTTATTTTATTTTATATTACGAATATTAAGTATCATACAATAAAAAAACTGATCAATCTTGCCCATTGAATCTCATGTGGTTGTCATCTATTTATTTCCTCACCGTAAAGTCGGACCAATCATTTGGTCACCGCCAGAATCTCCCTATCTCCCGCAAGCAGCACAGTAAGTGGCAGCTAGGGATACAAAAA